>JAOPHQ010004598.1:15000-117136 GCA_030340625.1 Merluccius polli | reverse complement strand
AGGCATGATCGATCATAAACAATAGGCAATCAATACAATATAGAACCGATCATAAACAATAGGCGATCAATACAATATAGAACCGATCATAAACAATAGGCAATCAATACAATATAGAACCGATCATAAACAATAGGCAATCAATACAATATAGAACCGATCATAAATAATAGGTAATCAATACAATATAGAACTAATCATAAACAATAGGTAATCAATACAATATAGAACCAATCATAAACAATAGGTAATCAATACAATATAGAACTAATCATAAACAATAGGTAATCAATACAATATAGAACCGATCATAAACAATAGGCAATCAATACAATATAGAACCGATCATAAACAATAGGCAATCAATACAATAGAGAACCGATCATAAACAATAGGTAATCAATACAATATAGAACTAATCATAAACAATAGGTAATCAATACAATATAGAACCGATTATAAACAATAGGCAATCAATACAATATAGAACCGATCATAAACAATAGGTAATTTAATACAATATAGAACCGATCATAAACAATAGGTAATCAATACAATAGAGAACTGATCATAAACAATAGGCTATCAATACAATATAGAACCAATCATAAATAATAGGTAATCAATACAATATAGAACCGATCATAAACAATAGGTAATCAATACAATAGAGAACTGATCATAAACAATAGGCTATCAATACAATATAGAACCCATCATAAACAATAGGTAATCAATACAATATAGAACCGATCATAAATAATAGGTAATCATACAATAGATCGATTCCCTATTCCTACCTTGGGTAGTTCTGGGAGGTTTACCAAAGCTTACAACGACATCATAGTAACCATGGTGACGCCTCACTACCGAACAACATGGCCACGAGTTATTGATAATAAAAAGATATATTTCTGACCAATCCTACGGCTTCACTGGAGGCCTTGAGGCGGTGCCCCTGTTCTACACCCTATTCCAGGATCTGGTGCCCCTGTTCTACACCCCTATTCCAGGATCTGGTGCCCCCTGTTCTACACCCTATTCCAGGATCTGTGCCCCTGTTCTACACCCTATTCCAGGATCTGGTGCCCCTGTTCTACACCCTATTCCAGGATCTGGTGCCCCTGTTCTACACCCTATTCCAGGATCTGTGCCCCTGTTCTACCACCCTATTCCAGGATCTGGTGCCCCTGTTCTACACCCTATTCCAGGATCTGGTGCCCCTGTTTCTACAACCCTATTCCAGGATCTGGTGCCCCTGTTCTACACCCTATTCCAGGATCTGGTGCCCCTGTTCTACACCCTATTCCAGGATCTGCCTTCTTCATATGGGTTCATGCAGATAGTTATTCAAGCATTCGTTCAGTTCCTGGTAACGTGTCTAGATAATATTTGCATGGATGTTGATGCACCACCTCATGTCTAATTGAGCAAAACCTGAATTTGGTTATACTTGTCATTATTGTAATGGTTGGTGGACTATGCAAACCTTTCATGCATGGAAATATGGTTCTGATGGACAACCTCTACACCGACACCAGCGAAACCTAAAACCGCTGTGTTCTCAGCCTAGAGATGAATCGACCAGGTGTCCGTTTGGGAGTTTGTCAGTAATGGATGGATAGTGTTCCCATTGTTAAAGTCACACACACACAAAAATCACAATCTAGTAAATGTACTCACTAAATCTATATGAGGCTTTTTATTGCCACGCTATTTCATAGAGTTTAAGATTCAGTATTTATAGTGATGCCACACATCGTTGTCTGACGGTAAATCTCCACTTATTCATTCAGTACTAGTAGTATTTTGCACATGCCTGCATGAATTCTGCAACGATAAGTTGATAGAAATACTTTTACTGAAGTCAAATAAGTATGTTAATTAACATGTTTTAATCATGTAATATGTAATTCGTAATAGTAGTAGTAGTAATAATAGGAAATAGCCACAGGTGCAAATACCAGGTGTCAGTACAAGTACTGACACCTGGGTGCTAATATCTTCTGCCTTTAAATAATGTCATTAAAAGTATTCATTTTTTGACTAGTTTGTAACATGAATCTCAGAGGATTAAACAAAAAATGTTTTAGCACATGATTTAGTTTCCTTATAAAAAGAGTGAATATGTATCCTCATAAACACGTATACAATACCTTCCTATATTAGACCATACCTTTAATAGACCAATACAACATTTTGTAAACTTTCTCTAACCTGTTAGTGTTGGTTTTTCAAGCTGCTTCTGGTCTTGGCTCTGGGCAGGAACGGGCAAAAAGTCTTCGTTATGCTACTGTCCTCCTGGACTCTCAGACCAAGTTATGACCTCCACCCTGCTCTTCAGCTGGGGAGGAGACCAATGGCTTCCCTCATTTCTTTAGACTCTGAATTGACCACAACTACAAGGCTGGTGTTTCCATGGTAATGGTACTACATGGACCGGTACTACAAGGCTGGTGTTTCCATGGTAATGGTACTACATGGACCGGTACTACAAGGCTGGTGTTTCCATGGTAATGGTACTACATGGACCGGTACTACAAGGCTGGTGTTTCCATGGTAATGGTACTACATGGACCGGTACTACAAGGCTGGTGTTTTGGCCATTAGATGAGGAAGATGTTTCATTGTCTTCATTGAAGCTACTGAATATGAATCAGAGCACAACATTTACTTAATTTTTATTCATGGAAACAGTAATTATTACATAACTGATTAACACATGAATAAATGTCATCTATTTGAATAAATGAAATGAAAACAAACAAACAAAGAGATGAAATAACATTAAATATAGAATATAGCATGTTTTGAATGTAGCTCTATAGCTCCACTGTGTACCCCTGGTCCTCAGTATGTAACTATGGTGTCTGACGATGGACACTCTGCTGTCTCGTTGGATGGATATTCTGCAGGGCTTCACTCTATACTTTTACTCTTTAATACTTTTCATACAGCACACTGAAGATAAGTATACATACAGCTCACACATGAACTTTACAATGAATGGACGAACAATTATTTTGGATTGAATATAGACTACCATCGGAGAACAGAGAGATAGATATCTATACATTCAAAACAATGTTGCTTTCAACTTCCTGCTTAATGTATCTTAAAATCTACCATTGGTCCAAGGTGTGGCACTGAAATATCTCTGCGCCATTGACATTACTGCCATTACTACATGACTTGTTCTTACAAGGTATAGTACTAGCATGTTATTCCATCAAGTGCCAAGATATTTTTTACTATCTGTCTTAGTTCTGTTTATTTTATTCATATGAATCTTTGAAGGTCCAAAGGAAGATAAGGGAGTTTTGCAGCTCTTTGAAGGTGGAAAGGAGGGTTAACTAAACCATTAAGAATGGAGAAAAGTAAAAAAAAAAAAAAAAAGTCAATGAAAGAAAGAAAATGTGCTTGAATTATGTAACCATGCAGAGTTATAATCACAACATATGGAAGAAGGTTTGTTACTTCTCCATTTGCAATCATGGAAGTCCTCCATACTGGCAGAGCTTCATCACTCTTGATTCTCCTTTTTGCTTCTAATCATTTGACCGCCAAATCCACCCTATCTGAACCTGACAACGCCGACTCACCTGGTTAGTTACCCGTTCCAGATAATGTAGACTGAATCTCTGTCCAGGCCATCTTTTCCAAAGGCTAGTGTCCCCCTGGGCTCCATCATAGGTGCCCTGCTGTTCTCCCTGTACACCATGTCTCTGTGCCCTCTTCACATTTATTTTTATATCAGAGTTGCGTAGATAAAGCTATATTTTTATTTTTGTTCAGAAATGAAATTCCATACATCCTTGACAATATTTCATACATGTTACACACCTCACTCCAAATTGAGACAAAGCTGAACTTGGGTTATACTTGCCATTAGATTAAAAACTAATTGAATGTAGACACATTTAACACATTTTGTACACATTTAACTACCAAATCCACCCTAAACCTGACAAACGTAACTCAGCCGGTTTGTTAATTGTTTGTACTAGGACCTAGGTAATGTGAACAGAATCTCCTGTCTCTGTTCAGATCACCTTTCTAAGAGGCTGGTGTCCCCCTGGGTTCCGTCCTAGGTCTCCTGCTGTTCTCCCTGCACACCAAATCCCATGTGTGTACCAAATCTTTCTCACATTACTTTCTGAATCAGTTTCATGCAGATCACTTCTTTATTTTCTGCCCTCCTACAGACACAAGTGAAATGTCATACATCCACTTATCTAGACAATATTGCATGGATGTTGGTGCACCTCCTCTTCTCCAATAAAGGCCACATAGTTTTTCGTTTGCACTTATCAATAACTGATAATCGCTGTGCTCACTTAATATCTTCAGTTAAATATTTAACAGGAACAGGAGATGCAAACATGGATCTGCCAGAGTTTGAGGTCTGTTTTTTTCTAATGGCTCTGATCTTAAAAATCCTTATGGAGGAGTTTGAGGATTGGCAGGTTATTTGGCACAAAATAAAACTGAATAAAGGAAGGAGTTTTCATTGTGTGGACTAAGGCTTAGGACATTCAGCATAAAGAGTTGAAATTGATGACCATGTCGGTTTCCCCTTGTATGTAAAAATGTGTTTGTTATTTTAGTAAGAGCAAAATGGAATGGTATGCAAAATGATCTGTCCAATAAAAACAGTGTTTTCCAACAGTGTGGAAAGAGTTGTCAGGTGTCAGACAGACACAACTACACCAACACCAATGAAACCTAAAACCTCTGTGTTTTTAGCTTAGTGATGAATAAACTGGCAGTCCATTTTAATGTCCTCACTTTTGCAGTTCTCAGCGATGGGTATAGTATTCCATTTGTTAATGAAAAAACAAATACATAATTCATTAAACTATTAAAAGTACTAACTAAAAAATAACTGGCATAGACCCTACCACACGCCACCTAAGTAGCTTTGCCCGGCTCCTCCGACCCACAGGCCACAGGTAGATGTTGTATGAGGCAGTGTATTGGAGAGATTCCAGATGTTTCCAGCAGAGCAGGTGTTCAGACCTCTCTCCTGAGTGTGTGCTGTCGGCTGCTTTATCCTGTGGGCTTTGATCGCTGCCATGCACCACAGGTGTGCAGCCTCACCGGCCGCAGGGTCTCTTCAGTCTGACTCAGACCAGGTAAGGCTGCTTAAACCCGCTCACACACACTCCACACAGTACTAACCAGCACTAACCAGTACTTACCTACAATGACCAACACTAACCAGTACTTACCCACAATGACCAACACTGAGCAGTACTAACTTACACTGTCCAACACTAACCAGTACTAACCTACACTGACCAACCAACACTAACCAGTACTAACCTACACCGACCACAACTAACCAGTACTAACCTCCACTGACCAAAACTAACCAGTACTAACCTCCACTGACCAAAACTAACCAGTACTAACCTCCACTGACCAAAACTAACCAGTACTAACCTCCACTGACCAAAACTAACCAGTACTAACCTACACCGACCAAAACTAACCAGTACTAACCTCCACTGACCAAAACTAACCAGTACTAACCTCCACTGACCAAAACTAACCAGTTCTAACCAGCACTAACCAGTACTTACCTACACTGACCAATACTAACCAGTACTAACTGACCAACACTAACCAGTACTAACCAGTAACCATCAACACTGACGGACAATAACCAATACCATCATCAATGTGCACCAGGCACATTGATGTCACTCAGCATCCATTTTCAGACCAATCAGCCAACAGTGATTGTCTCAGCACTTTGAATATTAATATTAATATTAATATTAAGACAAAGACAGCGTTCAGATTTCTGGTTTAATTTCTATCCTCGTTGACTGCCATCGCTTTAGTCAAATTGTATGAGTGGGTATATTAGTCTGCTCTGGGGAGCTTTGCATGGCGGTCAGCTATAGGTAAACATCATTTGTTTAAAGATCCTCCACTCATTGGCAGAGGGATGAAAGCTTTTCTCTGCTGAGATGACCTTTGCAGGTGCAACACTTTGCAGGTTTGGAGCATTACTCTTCTTTCATACAATTGCTTTGAATGACTTGTTAGGTCTACATTAGCCTTTTTGGGTTTGCTTGCATATTGCTGCCAGAGACTATACTTTAATACGGGCAAATATTGATTTAAATGATGACCACTGTGTTGCATTTGTCGGCTAACTTCAGGCATTGTTAAGCATTCATAATATATTCTATGAAGTCATGTCCTTGCTTATTGAACATTATTATTTGTATATAGATATTTAAAATGTATCTATGTTTTATATTGATATAGCAACGAAGTCCGTCTGTCGGATCAAAATCATTCAATTTTGACACATCATTTAAAATACAAACCACTGTATTTCACAATATGTATAAACAAAATACAACAACACAGAAAAAAAAAACATAAAATAGAATTAATAAACGGATTTGATTGGTTTTAGTAATGATATCTTGTTCACCTCAATTATCAAGTTGCTGTACTCGTATAGTCTAGTTTAGTATTTATATGATATCATTTGTTGTGAAATTCGTGTAGGGGTTCCTCTTTTTTTAACAAATATAATAATTATATTAAACCTACACTTTACTGAATATGAATAGTGAATAATATGCGACCATCCACAATCAATTCATCCAGGGCTTTTTTCTCTATAAATGTTTTACTCTGTTCCACTTTTAGTTTAAACTGCCTTAAACTTTTTTTTAAATCTTCCACACTGCCCAAATTGGGAAATGGTCAGAATTGGTTTTGATAAACAAGCACTTACTTTTTAATGCACTCTGGCAGCTTATTTACATTCAAAGTACACTGAATTGAAATGAAAAATGTAAATGTGTACCTCTAAAGTTTACTTTCCAGATTAATTGTGAATTGTGATGTTAAAAATAATAGTTGTTAGTAATTAGTATTAGTATTGAGTTGAAGCAGAATACTTCACAACTGCTATCATTATACATGCTACAGTACCAGACGAGAGAGAAACAGTTAAACGTAGCTGTGTTAATGTTAGTTTATTGGAATATTACATTTTCTTTCACACATATTTTTTAATTATTCTTATTTCTGTAAAAAAAAAACACAATATATATATATATTTTTTGTTCAGAAAACTTTCGATGCTGTAGCCTCAGACGCCCAGAGGCCTAACGACGCCGCTGAAGAGTGGCGATATTGATTAGCCGGTAGTTTCCCTGGGTGTGTTTTCATGTGTGTTTGCCTCATGGCTAATTCAGCAAGGAGACAATGAACCTAACGAAGACGCCGGGCAACAGCTCTGAGAGCAACGACTGCATGCTGTGTTTGGACTCGCCCATCTACCTCCCGGCCAGGGCGTCCTACTTCCTGTTGTCCCTCCCCATCAACGCCTGGGTCCTGTGGCTGATGACGTCCTCGCCCGTCTTCCTGACGGACAAGATGGAGGTGTTTGAGTTCCAGCTGGTGCTCACTGAGATAGTGTACCTGTGCACCGAGCCCATCTACCTGGCCACCTGGGGGAAACCCACCAGCTGGTGGTCTCTGCACATGGCTCTGCTCAACAACATTGTGTTCTGCGGACGGCTGGAGTTCCAGACCCTGATGGCCCTGGAGCGCTGCCTGGCCGTGCTGCGGCCCGTCGTATTCCTGCGCTACCGCGGCCTGAGGTATGGCATGCAAATTCACCTGAACCGAATCCGTCAATGAACCAATCCAACAACGGTGAAGGCACCAGCAAGGTTCCAATGTGTTCACTGATGAAGAAAACATCAGACAGGAACACCAAACGTATTCTGCCTGCAGTACAGAAAGCAGTCGCTTATATCTTAAACAGATTGGTACGGTTGAAACCAAGTCTGTATGTGATGTTGTGGGTTTAATAGTACTGCTATGGATTGATGGAGTGGGTTTAATAGTACTGCTATGGATTGATGGAGTGGGTTTAATAGTACTGCTATGGATTGATGGAGTGGGTTTAATAGTACTGCTATGGATTGATGGAGTGGGTTTAATAGTACTGCTATGGATTGATGGAGTGGGTTTAATAGTACTGCTATGGATTGATGGAGTGGGTTTAATACTGCTATGGATTGATGGAGTGGGTTTAATAGTACTGCTATGGATTGATGGAGTGGGTTTAATAGTACTGCTATGGATTGATGGAGTGGGTTTAATGGTACTGCTATGGATTGATGAAGTGGGTTTAATAGTACTGCTATGGATTGATGGAGTGGGTTTAATAGTACTGCTATGGATTGATGGAGTGGGTTTAATAGTACTGCTATGGATTGATGGAGTGGGTTTAATAGTACTGCTATGGATTGATGGAGTGAGTTTTCTCTCTAGACCTAAATGCACAAAAATCTGATTGTAGCGAGTGGGAGGGGCTTATGCAAGAGATATAGCCCCGCCCCTAAATGAAAAATAAGTGTCAGGAGTCGAGACTACCTGAAACTTGCGTGTTTGGTTGTCCTTATAACACAGATAGGTGCGGTCCTTGATTCTGATTGGCTCGGAGCCGTTAAGTACTCACACCTGTAAACACACACCTGTGACCGCATAGCAGGTGCTAAAGCCTGTATGCTAGCCTGTGTTGCTTGGCAACCATTTTGCTGTCTGAGGAACTATATCGCTCGGCGGAAGAATGATGATTTGTTTTCAGCACATGATCGGTTTTTATGTTGCTGTGTGTTTATTTAGCGAAATCTTCATAGGTGGTCTACAGTAACCGTTTCAGTTAAGCAATATTACACAAGAGGGTGTGCTTTACCAATAATGACGGTACAGCACTATAGTACTCGAGTGTAATATTGCGATTATTATATAATGGTTACCAACAAAATAAAATATATAATCAATTCATCAATTCAATCAATCGATCCATTTTGTATTGATATTGTAGGCTACTGATTTGCTCTCGCTCTACTCCCACAGTATTTACAGTGATGAGGCGGCACGGCTAGGTGTGCTGCCATGCTGATTTGAGCACGGCCTAAATGTCCAGCTGACCAATCAGATTGCTTCGTCCGCTGGTTTCCCACCGCAGGTACAGGGCGGCGTGCTGCGCCGGCGCCTGGCTCCACATGCTCGTCTTCTACGGCTTCCAGCTGCTGCTGTGCCAAGAAGCTGTGGTGTTCGCCATCCTGTACAGCTTCTCCTTCGCCTGCCTGTTTGCCCTCAACTCCTGCTGCTGCGTCTCCATCCTGCTGGCGCTGTGGTGCAGGGGGAGCAGAGGAGATGGGGGCGACCCGGTGAAGAGGAGAGCCTGTCAGGTGATCCTGGTCATCCAGGTGACCACGGTGGTGGGCTACGTCCCCAGCTTCCTGCTGTACTCGCTCAGCGCCACGCTGACAGAAGACAGGTTCTGTGTGTGGCAGCCAATCACACGCTGCCTGCTGCTGTATAGCGGCCTCATCCACCCGATCCACAGCCTCCTCCGCACCTGGAGGGGGCTCCACCTGAACACACGCATCTTCAGAGGAAGCTGAGCTCTGTCTGTCTGTCTCTCTCGCTCTCTCTCTCGCTTTCTGTCTCTCTCTTTCTGTCCCTCTCTGTCTGTCTGTCTCTCTCTCTCGCTTTCTGTCTCTCTCTTTCTGTCCCTCTCTGTCTGTCTCTCTCTCTCGCTTTCTGTCTCTCTCTTTCTGTCCCTCTCTGTCTGTCTGTCTCTCGCTTTCAGTCTCTCTCTTTCTGTCCCTCTCTGTCTGTCTCTCTCTCTCTCGCTTTCTGTCTCTCTCTCTCTTTCTGTCTCTCTCTTTCTGTCCCTCTCTGTCTGTCTGTCTCTCTCTTTCTGTCTCTCTTTCTGTCCCTGTCTGTCTCTCTGTCTCTGTCTCTCTTTCTGTCCCTTTCTGTCTCTCTCTCTCTCTCTTTCTGTCCCTCTCTGTCTGTCTGTCTCTCTCTTTCTGTCTCTCTTTCTGTCCCTGTCTGTCTCTCTGTCTCTGTCTCTGTCTCTCTTTCTGTCCCTTTCTGTCTCTCTCTCTCTCTCTCTCTTTCTGTCCCTCTCTGTCTGTCTGTCTCTCTCTTTCTGTCTCTCTTTCTGTCCCTGTCTGTCTGTCTCTCTGTCTCTGTCTCTCTTTCTGTCCCTTTTTTTTCTCTCTCTCTCTCTCTCTCTGTCTCTGTCTCTCTCTCTCTCCCTCTCTCTCTCATTGTGACATACAGAGCACACACAGATTAATTAAGCAAACTCACAACTTTAGCTGGATGTTGATCACACTGTTTAATAATAAACCACAGTGGCATTAAAGTTACATTCTGATTCACCACTTGTGTTGATTTGTCTATGCTCAGCGTGTCACGTATGTCCAGTAACACGGTCCAGAACAGGGATTAGGTTAGAGATGGTTAGTTTAGGTGTTAGTTAGAGATGGTTAGTTTAGGTGTTAGGTTAGAGATGGTTAGTTTAGATATTAGGTTAGAGATGGTTAGTTTAGGTGTTAGGTTAGAGATGGTTAGTTTAGGTATTAGTTAGAGATGGTTAGTTTAGGTATTAGGTTAGAGATGGTTAGTTTAGGTGTTAGGTTAGAGATGGTTAGTTTAGGTATTAGGTTAGAGATGGTTAGTTTAGGTATTAGGTTAGAGATGGTTAGTTTAGGTATTAGGTTAGAGATGGTTAGTTTAGGTATTAGTTAGAGATGGTGAGTTTAGGTATTAGGTTAGAGATGGTTAGTTTAGGTATTAGTTAGAGATGGTGAGTTTAGGTATTAGGTTAGAGATGGTTAGTTTAGGTATTAGGTTAGAGATGGTTAGTTTAGGTATTAGTTAGAGATGGTGAGTTTAGGTATTAGGTTAGAGATGGTTAGTTTAGGTATTAGTTAGAGATGGTGAGTTTAGGTATTAGGTTAGAGATGGTTAGTTTAGGTATTAGTTAGAGATGGTTAGTTTAGGTATTAGGTTAGAGATGGTTAGTTTAGGTATTAGGTTAGAGATGGTTAGTTTAGGTATTAGGTTAGAGATGGTTAGTTTAGGTATTAGGTTAGAGATGGTTAGTTTAGGTATTAGTTAGAGATGGTGAGTTTAGGTATTAGGTTAGAGATGGTTAGTTTAGGTATTAGGTTAGAGATGGTTAGTTTAGGTATTAGTTAGAGATGGTGAGTTTAGGTATTAGGTTAGAGATGGTTAGTTTAGGTATTAGTTAGAGATGGTGAGTTTAGGTATTAGGTTAGAGATGGTTAGTTTAGGTATTAGTTAGAGATGGTTAGTTTAGGTATTAGGTTAGAGATGGTTAGTTTAGGTATTAGGTTAGAGATGGTTAGTTTAGGTATTAGGTTAGAGATGGTTAGTTTAGGTATTAGGTTAGAGATGGTTAGTTTAGGTATGAGGTTAGAGATGGTTAGTTTAGGTGTTAGGTTAGAGATGGTTAGTTTAGGTATTAGTTAGAGATGGTGAGTTTAGGTATTAGGTTAGAGATGGTTAGTTTAGGTATTAGGTTAGAGATGGTTAGTTCAGGTATTAGGTTAGAGATGGTGAGTTTAGGTGTTATATTAGAGATGGTTAGTTTAGGTATTAGGTTAGAGATGGTTAGTTTAGGTATTAGGTTAGAGATGGTTAGTTTAGGTATTAGTTAGAGATGGTGAGTTTAGGTATTAGGTTAGAGATGGTTAGTTTAGATATTAGTTAGAGATGGTTAGTTTAGGTATTAGGTTAGAGATGGTTAGTTTAGGTATTAGGTTAGAGATGGTTAGTTTAGGTATTAGGTTAGAGATGGTTAGTTTAGGTATTAGGTTAGAGATGGTTAGTTTAGGTATTAGTTAGAGATGGTGAGTTTAGGTATTAGGTTAGAGATGGTTAGTTTAGGTATTAGGTTAGAGATGGTTAGTTTAGGTATTAGTTAGAGATGGTGAGTTTAGGTATTAGGTTAGAGATGGTTAGTTTAGGTATTAGTTAGAGATGGTGAGTTTAGGTATTAGGTTAGAGATGGTTAGTTTAGATATTAGTTAGAGATGGTTAGTTTAGGTATTAGGTTAGAGATGGTTAGTTTAGGTATTAGGTTAGAGATGGTTAGTTTAGGTATTAGGTTAGAGATGGTTAGTTTAGGTATTAGGTTAGAGATGGTTAGTTTAGGTATGAGGTTAGAGATGGTTAGTTTAGGTGTTAGGTTAGAGATGGTTAGTTTAGGTATTAGTTAGAGATGGTGAGTTTAGGTATTAGGTTAGAGATGGTTAGTTTAGGTATTAGGTTAGAGATGGTTAGTTCAGGTATTAGGTTAGAGATGGTGAGTTTAGGTGTTATATTAGAGATGGTTAGTTTAGGTATTAGGTTAGAGATGGTTAGTTTAGGTATTATATTAGAGATGGTTAGTTTAGGTATTAGATTAGAGATGGTTAGTTTAGGTGTTAGTTAGAGATGGTTAGTTTAGGTGTCAGTTAGAGATGGTTAGTTTAGCCTAAACTAACCATAGAGATGGTTAGTTTACAGGCATGTCAGGACTCTATGGCGTGCACCAGATAACCAGAGAAGGAGTTGAGGCCCCAGGTGTCGCCGCAGAGCTGGCGTCCGGTGCGCAGCAACACGTACACCTGACCTCCTGTCTCCAGGGAGAAGAGGATGGTGTGGGTGCTGCTGTCCTCCGAGTCGGCCCGGTTCTCCTCCCACGCCGACGCCATCGCCTCCCCGTTCCTCATCAGCTGCAGCAGGTAGTACACATCCCTTGCAGCGGCCACCCGGGAGTAGGTGGTGAAGGAGAAGGAGTAGACGCCGGAGCAGGGCGCCGTGAAGATGCCTGAGGAGCAGGACCAACATTCCCGCGATGGGTGAGGTCGTCAAATTAAACTTAATGTGATGTGTCAGTACAAGTAGAGTTAGGGTTAGGTTAGGGTTAGGTTAAGGTTAGTACGAAACGTCCTGTGATGTGTAAATACAAGTAGAGTTAGGGTAAGATAAGGGTTAGGTTAGGGTTAGTATGAAACGTACTGTGATGTGTAAATACAAGTAGAGTTAGGGTAAGATAAGGGTTAGGTTAGGGTTAGTATGAAACGTACTGTGATGTGTAAATACAAGTAGAGTTAGGGTAAGATAAGGGTTAGGTTAGGGTTAGTACGAAACGTCCTGTGATGTGTAAATACAAGTAGAGTTAGGGTAAGATAAGGGTTAGGTTAGGGTTAGTATGAAACGTCCTGTGATGTGTAAATACAAGTAGAGTTAGGGTAAGATAAGGGTTAGGTTAGGGTTAGTATGAAACTTCCTGTGATGGGTCAGTACAAGTTCTGTCAATGTTGTCTATGTTGAAGTGCCGTATTGCCATAATAATTAAAACAGCTATAGATTGAAATGTGTGTGTAAGTGGAGAACATTTAGAGCTATCTCTAGTATAAACACCAGGAAATTGAGATGAGCGGTCTCTGCGAGGAGCTCCACATTTTGATGCATAGTATGTCTATATGGTCTAAATAATGTACAGTACAGTATATATGTTGATAGTTTATATTTTGTACACTGTAACAATTTAAGAACAAAGAGAAAAATCCCAACTATGATGAAGTATGATAGATAATTAATAATAATACTGGTATTAATCATAATATTAATAATAATGGTGGTTATTTTACTAATAGTATTAATAATAATACTATAATTCATATAATTAATAACAAATAATAACAATAGTAATAATTATAATAATAGTAATAACAATAATATAGTAAAAATAATAGTAATCTTCATAATAAGAAGAATTGCGCTTACCTAGGGCAGGGTTGTAGCCGTCTCCATGGTTGAGGGAGACGCTGCTGTAGGGAATGGACTTGTCACTGGTGAAGGGTCCGAAGCAGTGCATGCTGGGAATCCCAGAGGCAGTGAAAGCCACCCTCCTTCCCCCTGAGAAAACACAGACATAACCAAGATATTATTCACATCATCATAGATTATATTACTTCATATTGCAGCTTGTCTCTGCCCTGCCAGCTGTCCTACATGAGTTATGAAATTAATAATATATAATGTTAATAATAACATTTTGAATACGATCCTGGTTGCCATGGTACATATGGTTGCCATGGTACCTACGGTTGCCATGGTACCTACGGTTGCCATGGTACCCGTGGTTGCCATGGCACCTGTGGTTGCCGTGGTACCTATGGTTTCCTGGATGCTGCGGTCCAGCTGGGTGATGCTCTGCCACATGTCGCTCAGCCTGGAGAAGATGAGCTCTTCCACCTCGCTCAAGCGGCCGCCCACACAGCAGCACCCCACCTGGCCGAACGCACACTCACAGTCCCACTTGGGACACGGGATCTCCCCCTGGAACGCCACTGACGGGGGAGAGGAAGCGGGGAACCACACTGTTACGAGGGGCCGTCCCTCAAGGTACGAGAAAACGCTCAAGTTTCAAGTTTTAGTTTATTATCTAATTCGGGGAAATGTGGTTCACAGTGGCTTACAATAATAATGTACTTACTAATACACAACACTTGAAATAATACACACTGTTGTATACAGGTTTTTTTTAATAGAAAATGTAACCCCATTAGCTAAACCAACAGGTGTATGCACTTAAAGTTTATGTCTCGGTACTTGAGCATACTTTAATACTTTAAAAGTTGTACTTTTACCATGGTACTAGGTTTTTACCTTAACTACTTCCACTTGGTTGTAAGTACTCTAAAAGGGTTAGAAAGTGCTCTCTTTACATCCCTGAACAAAGCGAGATATCGCTCAACACATCAAACGACACATGAATGGGCCATGACAGTTGGCCAGACAGTTTATAATCAAGCACAATGAATGACTATCAACATAATATGATCTATATAAATATCAATATGAATGATGTCATCTTCTGTGAGAGGGGCAGTGGGAGGGCGTACCTGCTGCCTGTCTGAGGCTGAGGCCCCTAGGCGGCCCCCTGGCTCTAGCGAGGTGAAGCATGCCCACAGCCACCAGAAGATCCACCACAGCCCTCATCTCCGCTGGCGGCAGGACGCGACGCGGTTGTAGCACAGTATAGCCAAGGACCTGTCCTCCGCCTTACATCCACTCCAACAGCAGCCGCGTCAGGCCGGTTTCAAAGCACCAGCCAGGGGAAGAACAACTGAATCCTGCGAGGCAGAGGAACTGAGGCTCTTGGCTGGCGGGTGCGTTTTATTTACAGGTGCATTCAGTCCCCAGGTGGGTGGAGGGATCCTTGGTGGCCAGGTGCTGGGGGGGACAATCGACCCATAGAAAGCCTCAAATCCCTGAGATACTTCTCCATTGCATCTGCACTTCCAGCCTCCAGGTCACCATCTAGATACCTGGGCGTAGGTGTGACTGGGGAGGGCAGAACGGGGCGGGCCTGTTTGAGGTCCCCAGTGTGGCATGGGCGGCCCCCAGATTGTAGGAACATCTAATCTGTGTGTGGTTTATGAGGCCAAAGGTGTCGGGTTCGCTGATAAGATCGCGCTGTTGCTTGTTTATCATGATATCTTTTTTTGCCCTAGATTAGCTGACTGTGTGTGTGTGTGTGTGTGTGAACAACAAATATAATCTAATTTGCTGTGTTTTTAGGTGCAACAAATTGGATAGGATGCAAACAATTTGATGCAAAGAATGTCATTAACACTTACTCACTCGGCCCCAACGACCTCCGACCTCTGGGCTGGAAGGCGAAGGTGTCATGTTTTAATTTCCCTTAAAACATGACACCTTCGCCGACTGTCTCAGCTGCGGAAAACCGCCGGTGGGCTGATTTCGGTTTTATTTTGGGAAAATAAGGAAATTACGTCTAAGATCTGGTGCAACCATCTTCTCATTTGTTAAAATGATTAATGTACTTGCACACTGTCCTTTTATAAATTAAATAAACTAAACTAAACTAAGAGCAAATAATGGCAAAAATGTTCATACATTTTTAATATGTACGTTTATTTAGGATTATAACTGACATTAGTTTATGATTGTTGAAAGGGGCCAATAATGAATTTCAGATTCTTATACATAGTATCTTTAATTCTAACTAATTGTATTTATTGTGCATTTTAGTGTGCAAAAAGGACAGAGTGCAGAGTAGCTATAGGAATTAGATATTATTTCTATCCATCCTATGTCCATAAACAACATATTCTCTAGAAGAGCTTTGTTGTAGGGCCAGGTATGCTGCGAGCCGGAGGTGCGGCCCCCTCATAGGGTCACATTACCAGGTGGGACTAGGTGTTAGCTACTACACATTAAGGTCACGTATAGCTGTGCAGTGAAACCGTATCTCGGCTTTCTGAAAAGGAAGTCTGTAAAAGCCAGTGACTCGTGATGACTAGCAGACCAGCCAAAAAACGGATGACTCTTTCTTATCTATTTAGGAACATCGTCTGTCCTCCTCCTGCTACACAAACAGTTATTTTTCGTATAACCTGCAGGGTAGCTTGTTTTCAGAGTTCATTGATATTTAAATGTGACTTGACAAATCAGGATATATCCCCCCCCCCCCCCCCCCCCCCCCCCCACATGCAGCTGGCATTAGCTCCACATGATTAGCACTCTGCTTGGCCATTATCTAGCTGTGTTGTGATGTAAATCAGAGGCAGGGCTGCTCATTGTATCTGATGGTAACTTGTCTTAATCAGGGACCACAGACCCAGTGGCCTAATGGATAAGGTATCAGCCTCCGGTGGGTTCGAGTCCCATCTGGGTTGCATTTAGGATCATGTCCTTGTTTTCCCTGTGTCATGTCTGGGTGTGGCCCCTCTCGTAGAATCACTCCCTCATCACATCGGTGTGTGGATTCTTTCTAATGTGTTTCTGAAGTGTCTGAACTGTTTCTAAGCAGTTCAATATTAATCTCTCAATATGCACACACATTAAGCAATACAAATCTAAATCTAAAAAAGTTTTTAAATACCATCTTCATTTTTTACACAGAGAATGAGATCTGATTAAAATGTTAATGCTAATCTGCATTCTTATAAGAGCTGTAAATAAAACAAAAGAAATAAAGCATTTACATTTGTCATTAAAATATAGAAAACTGGGACACAGGGCGACACTATTTTATTATTTGCCAACAAAACATGTTATCTACGAACAAACGTTCTATTAGTGCTATTAAAAATATTTTATCACTGCTTCAAAACTCTCCTGAGAAACACATTTAAAAAGCCAAAGCTATAGTACACCACTTCACAACAAAAGTAGTTGTGAAAGCAATTATGTGAAGATTTTCATTTACTGTTTTCCGATAAGTGGCTGAACAGGGATCTCTTGTTTGGGGAACATTTAGGTTGGGGATGTGAAGGCATCCTAACATCTAACATCAGCTGTATCTCAATTCACTGTAAGTGGCTTTGTATTAAAAGCTAAATAACTCGATAGCAAATGTCTAGCGTTTCAATTACACAGCATAATGTTGTTGTAGTACTTTGCATAACCATGCTGTGGTGCTGCCGTTATTGAATGTAGGTTGTATTCTTTCAAACACATGCTGCTGAGATATATTAAACTTTAAACTTTCCAATAATCTCCATATTAGTAGCTGCTTGTTCTAATTTTTTAGTAATGTCAAGCAAAGATTTGCATCTTTTTACCTTGACTTATATTATATAATATCTGTTTTTGACTTATATTGCATATATAGATATCATGTATATTTATACATAGGCCTATATATTGGGTTACATGTTTCCCCTCAGGAGTGACTGAACCGTTGACGTTGTATTGTTAGTTTCCCGTTGGACTAGGCCTCCTTCACTTTGTCGTCGTATGAACCTTGGCCTTTGTAGGAGCCGACGTATCCGCTGGTGTCAGGACATTCCTCTCTCCCGGCCTTCCCCTTCCCTTTCCCGGACTCGTCGAAGCGCTCCTTGTGGGACCCCGTGTATTTGGCAGAGTCCGTCAGTCTGTCCACCGCCGCTGCCTTTGCCACTTTCTGAGGGTTGAACACAGAGAGGAAGGATAACATGTATTTTAGTAGTTAATCTCAGACGGGACACTAGCAAAACATCCACGTCCGCTCCTCTGAAACAGACGCAAGTTTGTGATGGTGTCACTGAGTCTGAGCGGGCGGGCTTTACATTACAACTGCAGAAAATACTGAAGTATCCCCAAAGTACTCGGAGTACTGGGTCACAACTTCCAAGTACTCTGCTGCTGTTGTTCTGCCCGTCGTTCCTGACCCTAAACTAGTGAGCTCCTTTCAGACAAGCTTTCATTCTGTAATTAAAAATAAATAATGTAAAAATACCACAGAGAGACCTGAGTGACATCTGGGCGCATAGCTGATATGTATACATTAAAAAAAAAAAAGAATGTGCACATAATCATAATTTATCCATAATCTATCCACCTAAACGGTTGGATTCACAAGCGGCCTCCTCCTGGCTACTCATATTTAGCCAGGACAACCCAAGTTGTCCCAAAGCTGCAATCAGCAATTCTGCTGACTTTGACCACTTTGTCTTGATTAAATTGCATAAGAACCATGAGACTCAATCATCAGTTTTAAGAGAGACCACAGAGAGACAGAGAGAGAGACAAACTAACAGCCACAAACAAACCCCCTGAAAAGGACGTTGTTGGCTTGTGTTTTTTTTTCGGTGTGACTCACGGTGACTCCCACGTTGGCAGGCCCCTTTCCGGCGATGAGGCCGTAGAGCAGCGGCAGCGCCTCCTGCTGGTCCTTCCCCCGGAAGCGCTTGGGAGCCAGCTCCGCCATGGCCTGGTTGAACTGCTCAAAGGTGATCACGCGTGCTGCCTTTGCCCTGCGGACACACACATTAGCGTTGCAGTCCCATGTTTTGAAGGTCTCGGTCTCGCCCTGGAATCGACTGCATTTCTACTCGGCCTTGACTTGGTCTCGGACAAGCAGGACTTTTATTTCAAGACCAGTTGAGACCACAGCTGACATCATTACCCGCCTGTTACCAATCAGTGGCAGATGTGACACTTTGGGGGGGAGTCCTCATTTAGACACAGTATTAAGTCTAAGGTGTTTTTACACTTCTGTTTCCTTCAGCCCACTGTGTTGAGGCTTTCCCAAGGTCAGTGATATGGAAATGCAGTGTTTCAGATTGAAGGATTGCCTTCTGTCACACAGTATATACTGTACATCTATTTGTATTTTACAAAAAATCCGAAATAATGCTTTCTTTCTGTGGGAAATTGAGCAGAGGAATGGTGTTAATGTTGAGCCGTCGTTATGATCACAGCCATGGTCTTGAAAATGGTCTCGTGTTGGTCTGGCCTTGGTCTTGACTCTTGAATCATAAGGTACCCAAACTTTATTGTATACAAACCAAATGCTAGCATCAGTGTAGAGACCCGTGGCGCACCTATGCACCTATTTGACGCAGAATATATAATTTTGCCTTTATTTATTTGTCCTTACGAAAGAGGATGAAATTGCCCTTACTTGACCTTGGTGAAGACAATGTCCACGTCGGTTGCCGTGACGTTCTTGCCGTCGATGACTCGGCAGTCCTTGCAGAGTTTGGCGAAGTTCTTCCCGTTCATCTCCTTCCCGGTGGCCTTGGGGTCTCCATGCACCGCAAACTTCTTGAAGGAAACCTCGGCCTCCGAAACAGACGCTGAGCTCTCTGCCATGCTGTAAGCACGCACGCACACACACACACACACACACACACACACACACACACACACACACACACACACACACACATACATACATATTAACACACGCATACACACACACACACACACACACACACACACACACACACACACACATACATACATATTAACACACGCATACACACACACACACACACACACACACACATATATATATATATATATATATATATATATATATATATATATATATATATATATATATATATATATATATATATAAACACACTTGCTGTCAGGATGTAGATCCTCTCGTCCATCATGAAGCAGCACTGAGAGCAATGGATGTCATTTTCTGATATATACTAATACTAATGAGATACTAATGCTCTCTCCATCTTCTGAAAACTTTCTACTACACTGTCAAACCCTGTACTGTCAAACCCTTCTACTGTAATGTTAAACCCTTATTCTGTACTGTCAAACCCTTCCACTGTAATTTTAAACCCTTATTCTGTACTGTTAAACCCTCCTGCTGTCAAACCTCTCCAACATTCCTGCTGTGTTTGGTCTACTCAATGTGAGGTCCCCTGCAAACAAGTCCTTTTCATGCCAAGATTGTATTAATAATAATAATAAATTTCTTATTCATCACTGAGTCCTGGTTGAGCCCTGGACACTCTGCTCCACTAACTGAGGCATGTCCCCCTAACTACTCCTGTTTTCATCACACCAGGATGTCTGGCCGTGGAGGTGGGATGGCTGTCATTTTTAATAACATCACTACAAATGCTCCCCTGTCTCTCTTAATACTTCTTCTTCTTTTGAGTCTCTGGGTTTTCTTTTAAATGCCCAACATCCGATGCTATGTGTTTTAATCTATAGGCCGCCTAAGGCTAACACTAGTTTTATTGTTTTACTTCTTTCACTTACTATGGCCGAATTTGAGTTGTTATTCTTAGTGATTTTAACTCTCGGCCATGTCTTGTTTTACTGCTGATTTTATTAACCTCTTTGATTCTTTTAATCTTGAACAATCTGTTAAAAAGCCAACTCATTAAAACATACTCTTGACCTTGTGCTGTCTAAGCGTTTCTCGAAATTATATTGAATTGCTCGATTTTAATGTCTGTGATCACAAAGCTGTGATTTTCCATACCTTGCTCCCGCTTCCTGCTCATGAGCCATCTACCTGTATCCTCTGTAAATGATTTACTAGATCATGTTAATAGAAAATGTCAGACTATCCTTGATGACATTGCCCCTATCAAGATGAAACAAGTAAAACATAACGCCCTCCCCTGGCTTAATAACCATACAAGGACTTTAAAGAGGCAATGGAAGAGAGCTGAGCGAAAATGGAAGAAAGACTAACTCGAGGTATCTCTTGATAGCCTTAAAAGTTTGATGTTTGCCTATCAGCTTGCAGTTAAGGAAGCAAGGTATTCGTATTGTTCCGATCTGATTGCTAATAGCTGCCACAACCCCAGGGTTCAATTTCAGGCAATCAACTCAGTGGATAGCCCTCCTCCTAGCCAGCCTATGGAGGCATCCATTGAGAAATTTGAGCAGTTTCTCTACCATTTCATAAATAAAATAGATGACATGAGGATCCATATCACACCTGTGATGAGAGGCCACCTCACCTGTACTGAACCCTCACCTTAAGCACATTTCTATGTTAGACTTAGAAGAGCTGATCTCCCACTTTAATTCTGTCAATTAGACATTATCCCCACGAGATGTCTGAAAGAGGTATTTCAGTCGGCCCACAAAATATATCGATTATTAACATTGTCCACTGGCTCTTTCCCATCCAGTTTCAAAAATGCAATAGTTCGCCCTCTCCTGAAGAAACCTACACACACTACAATTTTAGACCAATTTCAAACTTACCTTTTTTATCTAAAATCTTAGAAAAGTCTGTTGCCCCTCAATTAATCTCACATACTCTTCTCTCAAACCCTTTTACTGTCAAACTCTTCTGTCAAACCTTTCTACTGTCAAACCCTTCTTCTGTCAAACCTTTCTACTGTCAAACCCATATTTTATGTTTCCAGTAGTACTCAGTTTGTCCTGTAACTTAACGGTACAGTGCAGCTAAATTCAGAGTTAGGGACAGAATAGTCTCTTGGTCCCCAATGTCCTCACACGAACCCGTAGGCATAATCCTGGAGCAACATGCCCTGACCCCTACCTGCTCATTATATTTATCTTGAGATAAAAGTCTAAGTGACTGTGCAGTCTGTCTTACAGTGGTGGGTGTGGTGACGCGTACCTGATAGGATGCTGGGTTCTGCTGTAGGCAACGCTCTGTAGGTGGAGCCCTAGTCTGTTGTTCTCCTCTTCCTCCTTCTCCTCCTCCGCTGTCTCCTCTTCACCTGTTGCCTGTCGTGTTGCACAATGGCCAAAGGGAGATGGAGAGATAGGATTGGAGAGCAGAGAGGAGAGATGAGAGAGAGAGACAGAGAGAAAGGCAGGCGGAGTGACAAGGGAGGAGGAGGAGGAGGAGGAGAGAATGAGGAGAGAGCGCGTACAGGCCAGTACAAACCATGACATCATCTCTGGTGTTGGTGTAATCACTTTAACTTCCTCTCCCCCTCCCTCTCTTGTCCTCTCTTCTCCTCCTCCCTCTCTATCCTCTCCTTGCGTTTCCTCTCATCTCTCCTCTCTCCCCCTCCATTTCGTCTCCTCTATTTTCCCCCTCCCTCTCTCATCTCGTTCCCTCTCCCACTCTCTCTCCTCTCCTCTACTCTCATCTCCTCCCTTTCTATTTGGATGCCCTCAGACACATAGCTCATAGCTGCATCTGCCACACCCAATGCTCTCTCCATTTCTCCCGCCTCCACCTCCCTCCCCCTCTCTCTCTCTCTCTCTCTCTCCCCCCCCCCCCCTCTCTTCCCTGCCCCCTCCTTCTCTCCCATGTGACAATGGGCGTCCTGTTTACAGTGATGGGAGCAGCCAATGGGCAGAGGCTTTACCGCTGATGTAACCATTATGCACTACAGCCAATACAATAAATAAATGCTGACTCTTATAGCTCCTCTGCACTCGACCCAGTTCTTTAGAAACCTGGCAGCACTCATGTTGCCTCGACTCGTAAACGGCTTCAAATTAAAGGGGCATACTCATATACATATGGTACATACACGGTGCCATCACAGGACAGTTAAGTTATGAATGAATCGCATAGCAAAGGTTTCTATGGTGGACTGACAGGGCAAAGTACCCTCTAGTGGCTCATATGTGTAACTTCTCCTGAATGACCCCCTGCTGTAAGCAGACTCACAGACCAGCATACAACTCAGCTTAAGCTGAGTTTACGGTTCTGCGCACGGCATGGTTGCGAAGAGCCACGTCTGGAAGCGACGCGGACCTTCGCAGAGCTGCCTGTATTTGTATGGTGTTAACGTGTAAGCCTACAACAAGGGGGCAGAATAACGTTTCTGACTTCAAATGACAAGCAAATCTGGTAACGGCATCTCGAATATGCTGAAAGAGCAATACACCCGTGTGATGAAGTTGCAAAATCATTCAAATGTAGCCTACTGCTGGAAAGCAGACCCAAAACCCTAAGTCTCACCCTAAACCATTAAACTAACCCTAATCCCTAACCCTTATACACCTAAACCTATCTCACCTAAACCCTAGCGTTGGAGGGAACGGCGGTGCAAGTCCTCTGGACCTGGCCCGGCAGCCTGCGGGACCTCCAGGCCACGAACCCCGGTGCTGCAATGGACGAGACGGGGCGGGCGGAACGAGAGCGTTCCGACCCAAACCAGCCTGCAGACGACCGGTGCCTCCCGACCTCACGTCCGACGGGCGGACTACTGCGAGCAGGAAGAGGACGGAGGGGAGGGTTCCAGGCCTGGACTTCGCCCCAGCGGCCTAGCCGGCGCCGCCGGCTCGACGAACATTTGAGGGACTATGTGTCGGGTGAGGGGGTCGTCGGGGACGACTGACCCCTCAGGGGGGAGCTGTGTGGCGATCACGGCCATGCCCCCTATGGGGGTCCTGCGCAAGGGGTTGGACCCTACGGGGGTTACCTGCGCAAGGGGTTACCTGCGCAAGGGGTTGGACCCTATGGTGAATCTCGGGTAGGGGTTGGACCGTGAGTGAGGGTCCTAGTTGTGTTTGTCAGGTGTGCCGTGTTTCTGTCTGTGTGTATGGGTGTACAAATAAAGGCAACTCCCGGGGTCGTGCGGTGTATGGGGCACGGGAGTTGCGTAAACATGTAACCCTGGGCTCCTGTCTCATTCCTCCCGCACTGGTCGCCACAGTATTGCATACTTAAGGCACAAACTGAAATTAGATTCAAGTCAATTTAAGGCACAAACTGAAATTAGATTCAAGTAACTGAAGCACAACAGCAAAAAGTATAAGTACTGGTGGGCTTGGATATCAACAGAACTCCACTTGCAGCGCATGGGCCTCGCATTACGCACAACGCGCGTATAACCGAACATCAACAAACATATATTATGTGTAAGACGGAAATACAGTATGTAAAAAACATTTCCATTTAACATAAAACATAAGCCCACCGACTGCTTCACTCATTCTTGTTAAAAAAAAAGAGCATATCTACGTGCTCGGGGGATAGGAGACGATTTTACAATCAAGCCCGCCGTGGAGAAGACTCTCAGCTGGAGCGGAGGTTGCCGTAGCAACAAGTACTCACACATTCCTTTCACCAATCTGGTCAAAATATTTCCACACTTCGCTTCTTTTGGTCGCCATTTATTTGAGTGTGCGCGCTACCGGCAAGTTTAAACTACGATGCGCAAAGGCACAAAAATGTTTCTAATGTAGGCTATTGCAATTGTGTTTTTTCTTTCTTTCTACTTTACATATTTTAAATGGCATTAGTATACACGTTGAATGAACAATATGTAATTAATATAGCTAATTAATAATATTGAATTAACTTTAGGCAAAAACAAATAAAAAATCCGCTGAAGCTAAAGTCATTTCGAATAATCGAATAATTGAATATTCGAATAACCGTGCCCATCCCTAGTGGAGACGACATCACCTTGTTTTGAGGTTTGACCTAACCCTGGTATGTGTCCACCAGAGGTTGCGCTACACTTTTTCGTTGTCCGTCATTTTGACTGACAGGGTCATAAAAATCCCGTCATAATCTATTTTTTACCGGTCACTTTAATTTTTTAAATGATAATGACATGTTCAATAGCATTTAATTTTAATTCATTTTTAATTAATATTCAGTCCAAACAAGCTGAACAAATAATCCACACCGTGGATACACACATCACGCAGAAGAATACGTAAGAATATCGGCCGCCAGGCGATTCGCGTATAGTGGGGCTTGACTGTCATCACGCGGATAATTCGCGTATAGTGGGGCTTGACGGTGATTCATCACCACAATGCGGGCGGGAGCTAGTTGATCCACTATTCAACACGCGCGATTGGGGCGTGACGTGGGGCTTCTAGGTCACACCTTCCTCCTGGTCCGCATGGACTTGAATCGCGTGCCCGCTTGCGCGTAAGCAAATGTTTCAAGTGGGTTTGTTGTTTCAAATGTTTCAACACTCAACTTCTACAAGAGCCAATTAATATGCTCATCGCCACCAAGTGGTCAGGGTGTGGATTGCAATCTGTCAAAATGACGGACGGCCCTCAGATTTTTCCGTCACCGTTTTAAAAAAACGGTCAATGACAGAAAATATTCGGTTAACGCGACCCCTGGTGTCCAGGTAGTGTGTATACAGAGAGTGTGTCCAGATACCCATATAATGGTGTATTCCTACCTATATCGTACGCAACCCAAAAAAAGAAAAAAAAGAAACGATACATCGGTAATTGAGCGCTTTCACTTTAACTCCCCACAGGTGCTCTCGTCTCGCGCCTCTCGCTCACAGCCAATCACCCGCGCGCCTTCTCATTAGGCCGTTAATTGAGCTCACCTGAGTCTCCCGCTACTTGTACAAAGGCGCCGCCGCGGGGCTTTTTGTGCATTTTTTGTTGTTGGACGCAACGATCCGACACATGTGGCCACCAACGGGGGAGCGGCCACGAGGAAACCCGCAGTGAGTACTACTCAATCTTTCAGATTGAAGACTTGACGAGACGACTGACTGGCGCGTTGCAGTTTGGTTGAGTGGGTTGGTTTTGACTTGAAGGTAGATGGTGGGCATGCTAGAGTTTGGAGATTTGTTGCTCTACTCCCTGATTAACACATGCTGGCACGCACTGCTTGAAACACTCCCATTTCTTGTCTAGTCTTTCCTCTGTTTCAACTTTCAATACATTTTTAAGCTGCTGTTGACTGCAGCTCGGTTTGTTATTTTACCTTTTTTATTTTACTTTTTTATTTTTATGTGCAATGTCACACGCACTACACAAAACACTCCCATTTCTTGTCTACTCTTTAATATGTTTCAACTTTCAATACATTTTTAAGCTGCTGTTGACTGCAGCTCGGTTTGTTATTTTACCTTTTTTATTTTACTTTTTTATTTTTATGTGCAATGTCACACGCACTACACAAAACACTCCCATTTCTTGTCTACTCTTTAATATGTTTCAACTTTCAATACATTTTTAAGCTGCTGTTGACTGCAGCTCGGTTTGTTATTTTACCTTTTTTATTTTACTTTTTTATTTTTATGTGCAATGTCACACGCACTACACAAAACACTCCCATTTCTTGTCTACTCTTTAATGTGTTTCAACTTTCAATACATTTTTAAGCTGCTGTTGACTGCGGCTCGGTTTATTTTTACCATTTTTGTTATGTGCAATGTCATTTTAATTCTGTGCAATGTGGTTTCATGTATTTCCTTTGCCTTTAGCGGTCCTTTTGTGCAGGCCAGTGTAAACTCAGTTTGGTTTGTGGGAAGGCTTTGTTGTGACCAATTTGTTAAATTGGTCACAACTGTGTTGTGAGCTTTACAGCCGTAGTTTGGTAGATGGTCTGCTCCGACGCAACTGTGTGAGCTTTGCAGCCGTAGTTTGGTAGATGGTCTGTGTTGTGAGCTCTTCGGCCGTAGTTTAGTAGATGGTCTTCTACAATGCAACTGTTGTGAGCTTTAAACCCGTAGTTCCAGCGCAACTGAACTTTGTATTTGAATAATATTGTTGAATACACTTTTTAGAATTCGCTTTGGAAACCCTAAACATCTTCACTGGCAAAGTCAGCTGCTTTAGTACAACCAATTTGACGAATTTTATATTTCAACATAATTTACGAATTTCATCAAGGGTCCACTTGGGAGATTTGTACGGACATCATGCTACCCCTTCATATTGGTGAGTTAAAGAATTTAAGATTTCTAAATGCTTGCCTTTAAACAGTGGCTCATGTACTAAAAGGTTTTTTTGTTTAGGGGCAGTTTTAATTCCAAGAAGTGCTCTACAGAGTTTGTCAAATCCAGGACTGGTGCTGGGTGCTACAGGTGGAAGGAGCCCAGGAGCGGTCAAGTCCAACAGAGGTGGGGGTGAGACACTGAAATGACAATCTTTGAATTTCTTTCTTGGCTTGGTTTAAATTGTTAAGAATGAATCCTTTGACTCCCGTACACGTCAGCAACAAAATCGCATTCACTCAGATGTTTAAAAAAAAGCTGTACCTTGAAATATAATAATTATGTATACATAATAAACTGGGAGAAAAAGAAATGTCCTGTGTGCAAATAGAGCAAGTGTTGATTTTCAGAAGTGACTGAGGCGACGCGGGTGGCGGTCTTCTGGAGGTAGGCTACTTGTGGTGACAGTGATCAGCCCCTCGTCTATTCAGAGAAGGTAAGTAAGCTGCCCAACCTCTAGTTGCTTCTTAACCCTCTGGGGTCAAACAGGATTATGATACATTTGTCATTTATTTCCTACATTAATAGCTAAACAAGTTGTTTTTTTGTATCATGCACACTTGACGGAAACCTTGTAATCCACACTTCCCAATGTGTCCACTGCCAAATAATGTATTTTTTAATTACGTGAATTAGATTAAACCTAAAACTTTTCACACTAGAATTGGAGCGCTGTTGTACCTGCCCACCCATTCAGAGACTATTCACATATTTATGATAACACTTTCAGTTTTGGTTTTGATCTTTCTGCGAGGCGTGGTGGAAATGCCCACAGACGTGCATTCAAAAACAGTCGCTTGGTGACTAAATGGTGACGTTCTCTAAACCCCAGGACAGCAGCCAGGAGCAGTGGATGGACCAAAGTCCTGCAGTATAGCGGCTTCAAGACCACAATGTGGACCAGGTAAGAAGCTGAACTTAGAATTTGAATTAGTTCTGATTAGCATGAATTCAACATGCTTAATTTTGGTTGGCAAGTTACTTTGACACCAGTGACTCATCTAAAACACCCCATCCTCTCTGGATCAATAGTTTCTTTATTTTCTTTCAGGTGTAGATGGAGGAAGAGATGGGTGTGCAGCAGATGAGTGGCCATGGTGCAGAGAACCAGGTGAGCTGTGGTAAATACTTGCTTTGCTTTATTAAATGGACCAAATGTATCAAACAGCAAGGTCTGAAGACTCGGCTTTTCTGGGAACAGCTCAACTGACTAGTGTGTTTTTGTTTTAGCAAGTTTTCATTTAGATGCAGTAACTCAAATGCTCCACCACATGCTTTTAATATTTGTTAGAAAACTGGTAATCCAGCGCTTGCATTTTTATTTGGTTGCTGTAATGATTTAATGCTTTGATTGTTCTCGGCCTCACCTGTAAGTCTATATAAAATCATTTGCTAAATTACCAAATGTACTGCAGTTACTTCACACATTTGTTTTTTCAAAATGTCTTCTAAATGTTCCAGGACAATGTGAAACTGACTTTACTTTTGGCAATTTACTACAGAGTGATGACTGACCAGGACTGAGCTCCACCAGTGTCCTATACCGCCGTCCACCCTGAAGACACCTGGCTACACATGCACTCCCATCCACACCAAACATAACTACACAGAGTGCTACAACTCTGCCTACTACACACCATACTGATGACATGAACCATAGTATGTCACATTACATCACGTTTTGGGGGAGTATGTTTTCGAACCCCAATGTTTTGATTTGGCCATTTTATTTCTGTATACCATGTCTGTGATCCCAGCTATTGTACTTCTAACACACTTAACTGGGAACCCTCGTTTTAAGGGAACGACTAAAGGAACACGGTTGGAAACAAACCCTCTAAACTTAACCCTCTAAACTTAACCATCTAACCTAATGCCTAAACCCTCTAAACTTAACCCTCTAAACTTAACCATCTAACCTAATGCCTAAACCCTCTAAACTTAACCATCTAACCTAATGCCTAAACCCTCTAAACTTAACCCTCTAACCTAATGCCTAAACCCTCTAAACTTAACCATCTAACCTAAAAACCTCTAAAATACCGACCCTAAACATCTCTAAAATGCCAAAACTCTCTAACCTAATACCTCAACTTAAAAATCTTTAACATAGTACCTAATCTAACAACTAATACCTAAACTTAATCATAACTCGCCGTATACCTAAACACCACTAAACTTTACCATTTCAAAACTTAACTTCAAAATGATAGCTAAACCAAACGTGTTCCTTGGTCTCTCCCCTCTTTTTCTTTAAAGGTTTCTCTTTTTCCCCATTGGGGGTTTTTGAGTTTTAATCCTCGAGGGCTTGAAGCGCTTCACATGATATTGACCACTTGTATGATAAATAAACATGCTTTATTTTTACAGTTGGATTTTATTATGTGGAATTGGGCTCAGTGGACTGTCGGTCTTAAGACTGTAAAAACGACAAGGCTGCATGCTATGTAAATGTATACTTGCCTGTTTTAGCCCCATGGCCCTGATAGTTACATAACATTTAACTTTAACCATGTGTCTAGTATAACATCTTGCCAAAGGACTACAGTTGAAAATTAGCCTGCTGGGTAACACTGGCACATTTACAGAAATGTTGATTAATGTGCACTGTCCTGTAAATAAATAAATAAATGAAATGAAACATTGTTTTGTAAGTGAAGTCTATGCTATCCATTGAAGTATAATAAACTTGGGTGCAGGTTGGCACCCCAGGTAATTAATGTGTGGGGGAGTATGAAACAAATTGATGTACAATATTTTCCTTCTTAATTAGATGTACTGATTGGTCCGAAATTACCAATTAATGTGGTGAAGTGATTGCTACTGCTCTCTCAAACTTGGAAATAACAGCCAGAAGGAATATCCAAACAGTTTGTCTCATCATTGTATAGCTAATTGAAACAAGATATTCAGATAGTCATGGAAAGACCAACTGAACACCAGGTCACTTAACCGTAGTGACTGACTGGGGTGAATTAAGATACAAGTGCGACTTCCTAGTACATCACAGTGGGCTGTGGTGCAACGCATTGTGCTGCAGGTTATCAGATCTGTAGACCAGGGTTCGAGTCCCGGCAAGGGACATCTATGTGGTTTCCTCTTTTGTATTGTGATGTCAAATACAAGTGCGACTTCCCTACAGGTCATAGCGGGGCGTCTTGGTGGCATGATGGAGAGAGCCGCGGTCTACTGCTCTGACTGACCTGGTATCGTGTCCTGGTAGTCTCTCCCCATTCCCTGGGTAGAGGGGGGTATAAGAAGGGATCTTGGGGATGCCAGTGATTGACAGAGTGCCGACTGTCGGTGTCCCAGTGAACAGGATGTTGGAGACCCCTGCCTAACTGGGACACCTGTGTCACTGACTGTTGTGGTATGTCAGGAGTGTCATACTACATCTCCTACAGCCCACTGGGGAATGGGGAGAGAGTCCAACTACCAGGATACAATACCAGGTCAGTCAGAGTGAGGTACCAGGAAGTCACACTTGTATTTGACATTACAATTCATGTAGAAATAAAATGACTCCCTCACTAGGACTTGAACCCGGGTCTCCTGTGCAGCTCACACGCAATTCTCTCCCCTGCACCACAAGGTCGCTCTTGTATTTGACATTACAATTCAGGTGACGTAGAAATAATCACTGGTGTCCCCAAGAGCCCTCTTCTTATATCTCGTTGTCCCGGTCAGTGGCGGTTTAAGGCCGTACGAAGAGGACATTTTTACCTTTCCAATGATACCAATATTATTTTTGCACTCCAAATAGAACCCGAGATATGTCCTAATTAATACAGAAGTAGAAGTAGGCCTACTTGGGCCTGTTGCCAGCATGATTCTCTCACATACGTGATTTCTCTTTCCCTCACAGCCCCTCTGAGCATGTGTATAATGGTGTGTATACAGAGAGTGTGTCCAGGTACCCATATAATGGTGTGTATACCGACAGTGTGTGTCCACGTACCCCTATAAAGGTGTGTATACAGAGTGTGTGTGTCCAGGTACCACCTGTTGACAGTGTCCTCTGGTTTGTTCCCAGGGGAAACAGGAACGTCACCTTGAGAGGCAGCGCCAAAAACAGAACCTATCACAACAGTAAGATCAGTGTGAGCCAAGCATGACAGGTGTCATGGATACAAGATGTCAAACTCAACACAGGTGAGACTCACCTGGACTCACCTGGGTTGGAAAGCCCAACCCACAATCCCCAGCTCTCAAAGCATACACACAAACCCACACACACACACTTGACATTCATTTTCCTGCTTGGTAAGCACGCGCCTGCATGGTATCTGAACTGGATTCGGTGAGACCAGTTTCTGTGGGAATGAGCCCTGGTGTTGACAGTATCAACACATCTGTCTGTTGTTAAATACAAGCCCTGCCTGCTCCTTCACGACACTTAGAGACCACGCAGGCCGTTAGTTGTTCCACTACAGCAGGACAAGAACCGCAGACTGGACTAGACCTCGACCCCCAACCTCGGCTCCACTGTGCGTCGTTGCACTCAGATTGTTTTATCGATTGGGACTCTGGGTCTTGGGTCTTCATCCTCCACGATGAACGCCATCATGGCGGACTCCGGCTACCCACTGCCCCCGGACCCCTACTGCTGCCCGCTGTGTCTGGACGACCCCCGGGACCCGGTCACTCTCCCCTGCGGGGACGCCTGTTGTCTGGAGTGCGTCAGGGTCTACTGGGACCAGCTGGACCACGTCGGCGTGTACAGCTGCCCGCAGTGCCGCGCCACCTTCACGCCGCGCCCCGTGCTCCGCCGCAACGTGCCCGACGTGCACGTGCATCAGGAGCAGCGTCGTAACCCGCCGGCGCTCACGCCCTTCCCGCACCTGCAGCGAGACGTGCTCTGCGACTTCTGCGTGGGCCCGCGAAACAAGGCGGTCAAGTCGTGCCTCATGTGCCTGGCGTACTACTGCGAGACGCACGTGAAGCCGCACTACGAGTCCGCCACCTTCAAGCGGCACAAGCTGGTGGACGAGACGGGCCACCTGGACCGGAAGATCTGCCCCCAGCACGAGAAGGGTCTCGAGCTCTTCTGCCGCTCCGACCAGATGTGCATCTGCGTGCTGTGCACGGTGCGCGAGCACCGCGGACACAACATCATCTCTGCGGAGGAGGAGCGCGCGGATAAACAGGTGGGTCCACCACGCGTCGGACCGGGGTCTGTTGGAGAGACCAGGTGTGTCCAGATCCACGGGTCCTCCGGGTCTGTGTGGTTGGTGTGAAATTTAGACTTGGACTTAGACAGACTAGACAGACTGACTTTGTCATTTGGATTTACATGAAAAAGAAATTTCATTACAGTGGCACATAGTACAAACAGTAATAGAGGAGAGGCAGAATGTACAGTCAAAATAAATAGATAAATAAATACGCAGATATAAAAAACAAAAAAACCTGTAGATAATATATATTGCACACTTTTGGTTGCCTATGTAAAATAACTTTAGTTATTTTATATGTTGTATGTAAAATAACTTTACTTCTACTTCTCCTTTTGTGTCCTGTAGAAAGTTCTGGTGGGCACCCAGTCCGAGGTCCAGTACATCATCCAGGACCGGATGAAGGAGCTGCAGGAACTGCGACACAACGTGGACCGCCTAAAAGTAACACTTCAACGCAAACAACTCATAAATGCACACACTGTCAATAATGTTGAATAATGGTTTAGCTTTAGCCTACTCGAATAATTGGCACATGATGTTATACTGTCTGTACTTCTGCTGCGGTACCCACATTTCCTGAGACTAATAAAGCTGATCTTGTGTATTTATGTTTATATACATAGTCTTGTATTGTAGTCTGTGTATTCATTTTTCATTTTCAGCAGACCTACAAGATATTGACATTTGTGTAGGCTATTTTTTGTTCTTTAAATACGCACAAAATATTCAGTCAAATAGCAGTCAAATAGCAAAAAAGTCATATTTGTAACAGAGTTAAAAAATGACTATATATGAAATAAATAACAGAGTTTGTAACAGAGTTCCCTCCTCACTTGAAACTCTCCCTCTCTACGCATCGTCCGCATCTCCTCCTCCGCGGCGGTCTCCAGAGCTGCGCCCAGCGCGCGCAGGCCGACAGCGACAAGAGCTTCCACGAGATGCAGCAGGCGGTGGACCGCTGGCACGCGGAGCTGAAGCAGCTAATCCAGGCCAACATGCAGGCGGCTATGGCGCAGGCCGAGGGCTACGTGGAGCGGCTGGAGCACGAGATCGCCGAGCTGCAGCGCCGCGACGCCGAGCTCAGACACATCCTCGAGACCGAGGACAACATCCACTTCCTGCAGGCAGGAAACACGCAGGCGCCCACAGGCGACACACTGTTGACACACACACACACACACACACGCTCTCCTGGTGTGTACAGTGTAGACACCGTACTGTAGGCCTAAACTCAACATGTTTTATTATAGCAGTATAACATCGCCATTCTGATCACAAGGCAAGGGTTATCTACGTACAGAAACACAATGGTGATAGGTAATACAAAACGTCTAGGTATAAAATAATAGAAAATAATGTAATAAAATAGAAAATAAGTCAATAAACCATCATCATCATGATTTTTACTATGATAATAGTAAAAACAACTAACACTGTGAATGGTGGTTGAGCAGAACTTCCAGTCGCTGTGTGTGCGTCCGGAGCCCATGGTGCCCAAGGTGCTCATCAACCCCCAGTTCGCCTTCGAGGAGATGAGCAAGACCGCGGCGGACATGAAGGAGCACCTCGACGACATCTGCAAGACGGAGCTCAGCAAGATTTCCAAGACAGGTGGCTTCATTTAACATGTCAGACCCTACATACAAGATCAAGTCATATTTTGAGATTTAGAGTCAAGATTTAAGATTTGAAATTTGAGATTTAGGATTCAAGATTTAAGATTTTAAATTATAATTCCAGAGTTATTCCTTATTATTAAGTTGGTTGCAGTCTGCAACCACGCCACTAGATGCCACTAAATCTTACACACTGCACCTTTAAGGTTGGAAATTTGTAATTTAAAATTTAAGATTAGAAATGTGAGATTTTGATTTAAGATTCATGATTTAAGAATGAATTCACCTGTTTGAATGAAATGAGAGGCTAGAGAGGGGGAGGGAGATCATATTCTATTAGGTTAGATTTGATTACAGTAGATTAGATCATTTTCAATTAGATTAGATTACAAATAAAAGCATTTTGACATACAGCAGGCATACAACTGAATATTAGAGGTGTAGTGATTTAACAGTGTATGTTTACGACAGTAAGTGAAACGCCGGTCTACATCCTCCTGCCGCGGAACGGAGACAAGCGAAACAAAGGTGAGAGTCTATGGGGACGATGATTTCTAATGCCATTACTATATATATATATATATATATATATATATATATATATATATATATATGCATCTTTTTATTTTGAAAATGTACTACTAAATATGGTAGCGGTTAAAAGCAGTTAATTTTTTCTTTGTTCAGTTCCTTCCAGGGTGGACTTCCAGGAGCCCAAAAGCAGATCAGACTTCCTCAGATGTGTGTTTACCATCTTTACTCATTTACAATTAATTCATTAATTCATTCACCACTTTGTTCATGATCCCGGGGGAAATTGCTTCTGTTCAAATTGATCTGCTCAAGATAATAGAATACATTTATGTATAAAATATAAAACACAAATATCAAGGCAATCAAGGTAGGCCTATAGAAAAATGTAAATACAAAAAATATGTATGCATAAAATGTGCATATTAAATAGTACATACATAACTATAAAGTGGCTGATGACAATGCTAGAGATATAGTGGCGTGAGTATAAATAAGAACCAACTGAGTCTATGTTGCAGATGCCAGCAAGATGTCCTTTGACCCCAACACGGCCTACAAGGAGCTGGTTCTGTCGGACGGGAGCCAGCGGGTGACCAGGAGGAAAGCGGGCCAGCTCCTCCCGGACCACCCGGACCGCTTCGACGGCTTCTCCCAGGTGCTGTGTCGCGAGTCCCTGTCCGGCTCCCGCTTCTACTGGGAGGCGGAGTGGACCGGGGAGTTCTCCGTGGGGGTGGCCTACAAGAGCATCAGTCGCAAGGGCAAGAACTCCCACAGCCTGCTGGGCTACAACAACAAGTCCTGGAGCCTCCTGTGCTCCGACACCGGTTACTCGGCGTGGCACAACCAGCGGGACCAGGACCTGCCGGCTGCGGCCCGGGCCTCGCGGATCGGCGTGTTCGTGGACTACGCGGGCCACAGCGTGGCCTTCTACTCGGTGTCGGACACCATGGTGCTGCTCCACCGGTTCAAAGCGAACTTCTCGGAGCCCCTCTACGCAGGCTTCGGCGTGGGCTCGTCGGTGAGCCTGGTCCATCTGAAGCCCGCCTCTTTGCCCTACTGACCGGGGCGGATGCCGGGTGTGATGAGAGCATTGGATCGGCTGAAATGGATATTGCTCCCTCGGAAATCCCTCCCTCTCCGCTGGTTTTATCACACCAAAAATGTTTTCTGAAGAGAGAGGGCCTATTGTAGTTCATTCATGTAACTTAATGTGAATATTATGAGTGTATGAATTATGAGTTTCATATGGATTTTTATTCTTGGTTATTTTTATATATATTAAAAAAATCCTTTTCCTCCTTGTTAGTATTTTACCTTAACAATCAACACGACGTGTCTAAATTGAGGTAATAGGTGGTTTCTATAAACACATACTTGATCAAAGTGCCTTCAGTAGGCTATTTAAGCAGTGATTTATGTGACACTTCTGAATGATGACTTATAATAATAATTAACTGCATTTATATAGCGCTTTTAAGACACCCAAAGCGCCTTATTAATTAACGCTTAATTAATTAACTTAAGTTTATTCAGATACATAAAGCATGCATGCATACCGTTTAGTGTGAGAATCGGGGGCAGGCCATTGGGTGAAAATACCGCAGACAGTTATTTTCTACAGCAGACATTGAGTAAATCTCAAGGCTAGCAGATAAGAGTGGTCAAACCGCCCTGGCACATTTAGCAATAACCTTAAGCAAATAGTCACGTACACAGTAGAGTGGAAATGTACCAGCACACAAAGGAAATGTGACATAATGGTCTGTCCCTTTGTCGCACTTGGGAGTGCGGCAAAAATAAATAACACAATGACAATTACTGCAATTCAAATGGGCTCGTTACTCGTTACTTTTGTCTTGCGTGAAAATAGTGGACGACGTCATCCGACCTTACGGTGGCGTAACAATACCCGTAACATAGCCCACACAATGGGCGACAGTTCAGGTAACGCTTGCTGTCTTGGAAATATTATTTTTCCCTCCTTGAGATCAAGGACAGAAATATAGTTGTGCGCTGTAGTCGATGTGCAGGAGTGAGAAATGTATCCGCGCAAAAGACCCCGGTGCTAATGCTAACGTTAGCGCCGCTGGTGCTGACCAAGGAGAAGCCACTCCATCCTTAATTTCAAATCGAAGAATTTGTCTGCAGTCTTTAAGCCAGGCAGAACGAAACAGACTGATTGCCAGGTATGTGCATATGTATATGCAACCTACCTAAGGTATTGTACTATCCTGTATTTAGTTTGTCTTTGTGAGGCTGAAAATACTTTTAAGTTGCTCTACCATTATTGAAAAGATTACATTTAGGGCATTTAGCAGACACTTTTGTCCAAAGCGTCTTACAATAAGTACAACAGTAAATCGCTATCAGTAGAGTAAGGATTTCACAAGAACAAGTTTCAAGCACACCTAATTGCTAAGTTAACCCATTGCTAGCATACAACAGAGATAAGTGCGATAAGTAAGTACTAAGATAAGTACTAAGCACAAATTATTAATGTAAGATGATTGCAGAGTTCAGTTGATTTGAATTCATGTTTCAAAGGACGAATCTCAGCGTTTGTTTTTTGTAAATAACTTTTAGCACTTATTTCATTAGGCCCATCATTCATGATAAGAAATTACTGTCAAATGTCTGAGAAACAGTTGTTTAATTTTACACTGCCAAAGAGTGTACTAGTGCTTGATTTGAAGGCCTGTCAAGGCTACAATAAACATGCCTATCAAAACATATCTGTTGTGTTTTATTGTTCTTCTACTTACTTTTCATCATAGTGATAATGGGTACAATGATAGATCAAATTTGACAGTTGTCTTGTCCCACACTGTGCCACAGCAACACTAAAGTATAGCTATGAATAAAGTACTTTCCTTAGTAACTAATTACTTTTACATGCAGTAATTGGTAAAGTAACTCAATTACTTTTTGAGAGAAGTAACTACACCGAGGTCTAGTGGTTCGGCACCACCAGGTCCGTTGAAATTGGCGGGGAATGTGGATGCAAACTAGGTGGCCATAGAGTCCTTCCTATTCACGCAGTAGTTAAGTAGACGCAGGAGACACTGACGGAATTACGGCTCTGTGAAGAGAGCCGGATCTTATGGCGCCGTTCCCTCTCTTTTTCTTAGGGGGCGGGAGTTACTCGGTTTATCTTTTGCAAAATAATCACTAGGATTGTACAGGATACTGATAGGGTAAGACTGGGATCAGATTCAAACTTAGACATCTCACTGATATAATTTAATTTCCGAGGAAATGAACTGCAATAAAGAGCTAGCACCGCTGTATCATTTGAATCACTAACTTCTGAATATCTTAAAGTTATAAGGAAATTACCCGCTATACATTTTCCCTTACATAATATAAGTTTTGTCATTTTATCACCAATAAAAAAAGCTGTCTAGCGAATGCTATGGCTTCAACTAGTAGAAGCACTGACAGAGCAAAAAGGCCATTACAAGTACAATACAAGTCTGATTGGTTATAATATGAGACTATTATAACGTGGTTGCCTCTGATTGGTTATATTATAATTAGACTATTATAATGTCTCTGATTGGTTATATTATGAGACTATTATGTGGTTGCCTCTGATTGATTATATTTTAATGAGACTATATTATAATGTGGTTGCCTCTGATTGGTTATATTATGACAAATATAACTTACTTGTCTCTGATTTTTATATTATTATTTTATTATCTTTAGATGGAGGCCAGTGCAGCCATTCCACAGAAAACATTTAAAAGTGTCAAGCAACCCAATTCACAGCCAGAGGTGGGAGACGGTGACACCAATCCACAGCAACTGAGACAGAGTCAGAGTGCGCCCCGCGGTGGACGTGGTGGGAACTGCAGCAGTGGCCTGTTTGAGTATCACTTGTCCCGTGCACGTGCCCACGTTCCCCACCTTGTCCACCGCCACCAGCTCTACCTTCAGCGCACAGCAGGTGGCGTTGTAGGCAACCATGGTGACGTTCTCCCCGGCCGCTCCCACGTGCTGGCTGGTTTTGAGCGTGCCGTTTCCCTGGCGGATGGAGACGGAGTCAATGGCCATTGGCGCCATCTGTCAGCCGGGTGGAGTACTGCCACTGGGTGGAGCTACAGAGGGCAGCGCTGGAGTGACAGGTGTCTGATATGGAGGTCATCTGACACACGGGCCCCGAGATATCGGTCACCTGCGGTTGGGAACAACATAATACGTCCAGATACATCAACATAATAGTAATGGACGTTTGAGACCAAAATGGATCATGATAAAAAAAATGTGGAACATGCTGAACTAGAAACAGTGACTGACCATTTACAAAATGACCAAAAGTGTATTGGCAAGATTGTTTTGTAGAAATATACTGAATCACGTCAGCTGTGAAATAAAACCCACACTCGCCAAACTACGTATTGCCAAAATAAGAACAACAATGGTTGTAAATAAACATAAAAGCTGAAGGCTGAAGCATTACGTCTGCAGCCACAGAGAGCCTCAGGATGGCGTAGTTGTTAGTGGTGCCGTTATCAGCTTCGACTACCAGCGTCACAACGCTCCCTCTCGCCGCGGTTCCCGGCACTGTCAGCTCCACCATGTGGTTCACAGTTCCCCTCGTGTCCAGCATTACGGAGGCAGGTGCCGAGGTGATGTAGCCCTGGTCGTTGGTGACATGCACATTAGTGACCACCCCGTTGGCGACAGTGAAGGGGACAGAGATGATGGACCCTGGTTCTACCAAGCTCGCACTGGCCTGGGCCTAGAACAAATTCAGGATTATTATGGTTACATTATGGTTAGGATGTCCCCCCCCCCCCGTTGTTTAATTCTGTGCCACTCTTGGGCTCCCGCTACTACATTAATTGAGACACACCGCTGACATTGCCTACACACGGTTAGCGTATGAGTGGGTTGAGCTACTGAGGCACCCCACACTGTTAAGGTTTAAGGGAGTGGGGGTTGGGTGCAGATGGTCAGGAGGAGGGCAGAGGAGGAGCTCTCACAGAAATGGAGATGCTGGCGGTCTTGATCTGGGTGGGGGCCTGGCGTTGGAAGCTGCTGGAGGCTGCCGTGGAACTGGAGGTGCTGCCATTGCCCTCTTCACCCCTCGCATGCACCGCAAACTCCCCCCCTGGTACGCTGTAGAAGGTGACCAGGTAGTTACCGCTGCCCAGCGCCTGTGGAAGACAGGCCCAAAACACTCGACTGCCTCACCTCCGGGGAAACACTGAGATCTGCTTATATTTGCACCAAGTGACTTGCCATATGAACCTGGCACTTAATTTGAACCAATGAAACAAGGACGTTCTTAACTAGTGTTTACAGATGGGATTGAGTCATTGTTTGGTTCATTTTGACTCTCATTAAAGGAGACTAATGTGGATGAAACATTTTAACACACTCTCTAAAGCCAGAGGTGGAGGAAAGAGTGAATTTTTTCTATGTGTTGGTGTCACTCAGATGGGAAATTTGAACTCTGCATTTTACCTGAACTGATCCAGTGACCTGCTGCGACCCAGAGACTTCGACCAGAGTGACCTCTGTTAGCTTTGCCGTGTCACTTCCTGTCACTGACACCAGTAGGTTACAATTTCCCCCTGGAGGAGAAAAGAGAAATCAAGATTCAGCAGATGGTCACAAACTGAAACTACAAAGGAACGTAGATGGAGAAAACTTCCCACAATCAAACAGTTAGACCAACCAACCAGTTAGACCAGGGGTCGGCAACCCGCGGCTCCGGAGCCGCATGCGGCTCTTTAGCGCCGCCCTAGTGGCTCCCTGAAGCTTTTTCAAAAATGTTTGAAAATGGAAAAAGATGGGGAAGAGAAATATATTTTTTGTTTTAATATGGTTTCTGTAGGAAAACAAACATGACACAAACATTATTAACGTTTTTCAATGCTGTAAAAATGTGTAGAATATATATTAAATTTCAACATTTCTGTCAACGAAGATTTACGTCATAGCCTGCGACACACGTTTCTATCAGTAAGGCGGGATGCCAGGCAGGTGGCTGTTGTAAACAAACTGGCGGCTGTGTGATGGGCCATGGATCCCAAAGGGAAAAAGAGAAAAATAACTGAGGAGAACAGAGGATTCAACGTTTCTTGGACCGGGCAATAGTAACACACCGCGGACCTACGGCCGACGGGTGCGGGGGGGGGGGGGGGGGGGGGGGGGGGTGCGCGCAATAGTAACACACCGCGCAACTACGGCCGACGGGGGGGAGGCGCGCAATAGTAACACACCGCGGACCTACGGCCGGCGACGGGGGGGAGGCGCGCAATAGTAACACACCGCGGACCTACGGCCGACGGGGGGGGGGGTGTGCGCGCAATAGTAACACACCGCGGACCTACGGCCGACGGGGGGGAGGCGCGCAATAGTAACACACCGCGGACCTACGGCCGACGGGGGGGAGGCGCGCAATAGTAACACACCGCGGACCTACGGCCGGCGACGGGGGGGGGAGGAGGCGCGCAATAGTAACACACCGCGGACCTACGACCGGCGGGTGGGGGGGGGGGGGGGGGGGGGCGTGGTGTGTTACTATTGCGCACTCAAAAAGGAGGACCAATACGCGCCCGGCTGGACGCTGCGCCGGACGCCGGACAGGGCTTTGAAAAACCGGACAGTCCGGCGCAAATACGCGCCTCCTTTTTGAACCCGCGCCCCGCCCCACTGGTTGAGAGCCACTGCTACAGGATGCACTGCAGGAAAAATAAACATTTAATCATGAAGGCTCATTATGTATTTGTAGTTAACTTAGTCATTTCATAGTAGGCTAATATAGCTACTATAGATACATACAGCATGTGTTGCCTTCAATATAAGGCTTCTATAAGGCTTTTATTTTTTTGCGGCTCCAGACATATTTGTTTTTTGTTTTTTTGGTCCAATATGGCTCTTTCAACATTTTGGGTTGCCGACCCCTGAGTTAGACCAACCACCCAGTCAGAAACACTAACCAGTTAGACCAACCAGCCAGTCAGAAACACCAACCAGGTAGACCAACCAACCAGTAAGACACACCAACCAGTACGGTCCATTTACTTGAAGGAAGCCTCCGTCCCCAAGATATGGAGGAGACAGTAAGCAGGGTTTTACCAGTTATCGGCCGATCCTCCTTCAGATTGTAGCCCCCGTGGGCACCCTCATGTTCTTCTATCAGGTTATAGATGAAGTTCACCGAACTTTGACCTGGAACAGACCCAGCACAGTACAGACCATTGCTTTTATATTTCGACAAGTCGATCTGAATCCTTGTTTTAATGGCTTAAAATTACTATTTACCAACCAACCAATGAAACGTTGAGTAGACAGAATGTATTCGTACACCCTAATGTTTTGATTGGTTCATAATGTGTGGCGCAGTTTCATTGGTTGGCCAAACAGCGCCATACAATGTTGGCTTGAAATTCTTACCAGTGACCTTGAGCGAGAAGCGCTCCTTGGTGTCAACAGTTATTTTCCATAATCCCATCTGGTTGACAATGCTGAGGCTGATACGTCTCAGGTTCCCAACGGTGGAAATGGTTGCCAATGGACCATTGACCACGGTGGACTCCTGAGTGCTACCTGCACAAAGGTACACACTTAGTATATAGTACTACAGAGCCGTGGAACGTACTCCAGTATTCTTGTGTACTTTTACTCAAGTACTGTAGTCAAGTAAATACAATATTGAAGTAAGTTACTTTAGTCATTCTATTTTGGGGGACATCAAACCAAGAACCAAACCCCCTATCCCCGCCCTTTAAAAAAAGCTTTCAGGTTTTTGTTCATTTTAGGGCTGCAAGGTCTGTTGGCCGACCTGTAAACGCCCCTTCAATTCAGTTCTAAGAGGACAGGTGTGTTGCATTATTAGGTGTGTTGATTATTAGTAAGTAATATTGAATAGAGGTGAGGGTACCTGAGGGGTTGGTGAGCGTAAAGGTGAGGTCAGTATCTCCTGTGATGTAGGCAGTCAGGCTTCTCATGGAATCGTCCACCTGGAAGCTGAAGTCCTCTTCAGTCTCGCCACTCTTGACAATCTGAAGCAGCGTGACCTGCCAGGGTGACAACAACAGACCAGGTCTTCACCTCAACACACTACTAGTCAAGTTAACTACTCTCACTATTGAATATTGTTTTCAATACTTCAATAACTACGTTATTTGCTAACTTTTAATCAGTGGCGTGTTGTCTTTGCTGTATTTATTAATTAAATGATTAATTAATAAATACAGCCCAAACCCGACGTGAGCCTGTGAAATATGTGAGAAAAAGAAAAAGAAAAAATCTTTAGCCCAGAATAATTCTGTATGTATAATTACCAAATGTAGCTCTCATCGTAAGAGAAAAACAAAAATAAAAGGCTGAAAAACAAAAATAAAAGGCTAAAAATTGCCATTACGGTCGTACCACAGCGAGGGCCAAAGAGTCCTCTATGACGATAGTGGCCTGTGGCAGGTCAGACTTGGTGGAGACCTCGATGGCCTGTCCTCCAGAGGCCTGAGCCAGCTCCCGGTACAATTGGACATCTAATTGGCTCAAAGAATGCGTAACACTGGTTACTTCTGTCAACATGAAGGTCACCTGGAAATGAGAAAAATATGAAAAAGTACAGTCTTGAAGTGCAACCACACTTTCCCCTGCAACCACAGATAAACCCCCTCAGACAGACAGACTCACCACAGACTTGGAGCTCTCTATTAGGGCGGTGACAGCACCAAATCGTTCGACATCTTTGGCGGGAGCGTCAGTGAAGACGAAGATCTCCGAGGACGGTGGAGCTGCCACCAGCGCCAGCTGGGCTCAGGGAGACAAAACACGAAAAACAAAAGAACACTGAATGTCAGAAAGTAGCTGGCGTTCTTCACAGATAATCAGGTTCTCAAGTTGAAGATAAAAGGAAAATGCATTTTTTTTATAACCTTTATTTAACCAGATAAAAACCCATTGAGATCAAGACCTCTTTCACAAGGGTGACCTGGCCAAGAAAGGCAGCAGCACATATCATAGTGATCAAGACAGACGAACAACAATAAAAAACAAGCAGTAACAAAAACAAAATTGAACATAAAAACAGTAAAATTTGCAAATATTAAGATGCAAGAAAATAGGCAAATAAAGTGCAGAAGTTATAAGTACAGTAACAAGAACATAGACACTGTTCAAAAGATTTCCATTGTCGTTTCCTTAAAACAGAGCAGAATGCCTCCAGTGAAACAAAATTTGTCATTTTCAGTTCAGATTGGAGGGCATTCCCAGCAGAGGGGGCAGAGAAACTGAATACCTTTTTTACCCGTTTCAGTTCGAACACGAGGTATAGAAAAATGCAGAATGTCATTCGATCGCAGTGCATAACGGCTTCCAGTTCTCTGAAGAAAAGTGCATAAATATGTGGACACTGTTAAGAATAAATAATAGTATATGTATCAACAGGCTGTAATATCCACACATAGCCACTAGGGAATATAAATAAATATATAAGTTGTATTAACCGCACCTGGCCACCAGATGGCGGCACACATAATACACTGGGGGCGGGCGCACAACACTAGCCAATCAGAGCATAGTATGGGTCATAGAGGCCACGCCTGCCCAGGTACTACCAAACCACACATCTGGGGGAAGAGCAGAAACCCCCAGGCAGCGTATCTGTTAAGGTATCCAGCTAAGGGGTAGCTCCGCGCGTGAATTTTACAATTCCTCTCCATTTGCTTCATAGATAATATACCTAAAGCTAAACAAATAAAGTGAGTTAAAAGCGATCCTGTGTCGGCGGCCTTCTTCCTCAAAGAACAGCACAACAACACCAAGCCAAGAAGAGCCTTATAAATTACAGTCAGCCATCGTCTCATATTCAGGGAAGGCATGCCAGCTTTTGCATACAGTTCACAGGGGTGGGTGAGGCGGCTACAACCAGTGATAAACCTCAGAGCACAGTGATATACAGGAGTCAAGGACTGAAGACAGCTGGTTGAAGCTGACATATACACAACATCGCCATAATCAAGTATAGGCAAGAAAGTGGCTGACATCACAGATTTCCGAGCTTCTTTCTTCTTTCCGAGTTTCTGAGAGAACATTGAAGACGTCAAAAGAAGCAATCAGGAACGTGGGTAGAACATCCAAACAGCTCCATCACCGCTTCTGTCAAGACATTGTTCTCACTACGGAGTGACTCTGTATGGGACACTGCCGAGAATCTAGTGCCAGCAAGAATTAACTGCTTTACTTTTTAATCTCGAAAACAATTGCCATTATTTGCTTTCTAGGGTAGGGTTTCATATTTGACAATATGTTTTAATAATTTAAAAAAATGATTAGCCATTTTCACGGCATCTACCAATACATTTTGGCCGAAGTACATAGATGGCCAATATGTCGACATCCGTAACAATTGGAAATCCCATTTATTGATTAAAAAAATGGATATAAAATGTATTTTCTTAATTATGTCTAATGGTTTGCGTGTTTCGACTCCCAGCCAAAGGTTATTGGTTCGTCTGCAGTCTATTTGTAGGCATCCTCAAGCCTAACCCCTACCTGCTCCTTATATAATAATTACATATATAATATATAATAACTTGAATCTACGGTCTTATGTGACAATAATGATATTATAAAAGGTGATATGGAAACAGAGAGTCCTACCTGCAGTCCAGACAGGCAGAGTCCTGGTATATCATCTCCTCCAGATGCTGTCAGGCTGTTGATCCTGGCTTTAAACACATCTGCATCCGTTGTGATGAGCAACGGGCCAACATCTGGACATCACAAAAGAGGCACAAAGGTGAATGAACATAAAATAATATCAAATTGGTGCTAGTGATGTCACCTGGCAGGAAGGAAGGCAGGCAGACAGAGAGACAGATAGGAAGGCAACCAGACCTGGATCATTGAAGGGCACCAGGATGTAGGCTGAGGGTTCCTCCTTTGTTCCTTTCTTACTCTCTATGATGGAGAAGGAGACCCTCTTGGCCTCAATGATGTCATCACTCATGCTGCCCCTGGTGTCGATGACGAAGCACAGCACAGAGGACTGGGACAGGCCCATCAACCTGGACCAGAGCAAGGGAGCATGAAGAAAGCCACCTCCAGGGTTTGGATAACCCAAAATTCACACCAAAATCGTTGCGCTAGTGTGAAATGTTGCTTAATTTCACGCACGTCCATTTATTACCGGCTCTGTCTTAGCCGTCTGACGGAGCCATTGTGAACTGTAACAGTGCCTAACATGGCATGGAAACTGAACCTTGTTAGCTTATTTTTCCCACAACATACATTATTGGTTGATGATGGAGTAGTACCTGCTATTTAAATAACTCGCAGGCTGGCTAGAGTTTGCAACCTCCTTACCGCAGGAAGTTCTTGTCTCCGACAGCCAATCGGATATCCTCCAGCAGCTCTATGGTGGCATTGACAGCCAGGGCCGCGGCCTGGTGGTGCAGGACCCCATGGCTGGCCCTGAAGTCATCCTTGTTGATCCCACCTACTGGGTCCTGGCTGCTGGTCTTGTCAAACACCCCACCGTGGCTGCATTTACCTGAAACGTGGGGTGGATCTGAGATTATCGTGTGGGATCATTCTGATTGGCTCAAAATGTGTTCTCTAGGCGTGGGAGGATCAAGTGTGGTTTGGGTGTTCACAGCATGAAAAGGTTTGTCCTAAATGACTAAATAGTTAAGTGATTGGTTACCTGCTGGCTTGTCTGAGGAGAGTATGTTGAAGTAGCCAGATGTGAGGAGCTCTGTGAGGAGGTTGTTGTTGCAATCCCCGTTGATGCAGTTCTGACATGTTGCGACACTCAGGTCTGGAGTGAGTTTAGAAGAATAATACAACTTCTAGTGGAGCCTAACCAAAGACACATTCATCTTTTAAGAGAGTCAAACTGCTCAAGTCCCATACTTGTTGGATTACAGAACAACAACTATTTGTAAAGCCTTTGTTGCTAAGCAGTGTATTGCAGGCCTCCTCTATATGTGTTTGTTGGTTTGGTCAGACAGTATGAATACCACTTGACTTTTTGTCAAGGTCAACACACGTAAGGAAGGACCTCTTCTATATATATATAATATATATATATTTATATATATATTTAATTGTTTGGTCCAAGAAGACTTTGGAGATATTTGTTTTCCTAATTGCGTACATGTGATGTCTTTTTATCACCTTGATGGGAAATGAACCTTTTTCAAACAGTAGTGGATGTCAGGAGGACTCCCTACCTGCCAGGTTTTCCAGCGGTCGGTCTGGCCTGATGAGGATGCTGTAGGGGTCTCGGTTCCCCAGCTCTACCCAGTTACTGTGGCTGTAGAAGTCCTGGTTAAAGAATTAAACATTACAGAGGGACGTGCTACCTGGCGGCTTTACCAGCAAAACATGCTCATCATACTTCGAATCATCCCATCCTACCTCCACTCAACCATCTCTCCATCAACCCACCCTCCAATCCTCCACCTCTCCATCAATTATCTCTTCATTCATCCACCTACTCCTTAACTCCACCTACTCCCTCCTTACCTCCACCTCCTTACCTCCACCCACCCCCCCCCCCTTACCTCCACCGACTTTCTCCTTACCTCCACCCACCCCTCCATCAACCCTCCTTTTATCTACCATCATCTGAACAAACCCCATCCATCCACCTTTCCTCCATCCATCCCTCTACCATTCACCCCATTCCTCCATCCAGCCCACCTGTAGTGTGTGACAGACGCGTCCCAGGATGAGCCTTCCAGCCACAAAGTTCTCCTGCTTCACATTGGCCTTCACTGCAAGCACGCCTAGGAAGCAGAAGATGAACAACTAGAACTGTTTCTTACCAATCTGTTGCTATCCCTTAAAACAGGTTGTAAGAAATCGTTCATTGTGTCTTTTATTGGCAGAAAATAATAGGAATTAATTGTCCTCAGAGACAGAATCAGTGCAGTGTTTTAGTAAATACAGAAGAACGCGTTTCTTAAAATGTGTGTACGGTTCTACGTATTCAGCTGGTCTGATATTTGATGAGAGAAGTGCAACAAAATAAGAATTTAATTTGCATGTATGTAAACTTGTCACCTTTTTGACAAAATTTGCCATTTTGAATCCAAAATATTCATGCAGATCCAATGGGAGGAAAAATTAGGTTTGAGTTGCTAGGCAGAGATTCCTGATGAATATCTAATCCTGATTGGCTGATTTAATTTTTAAAATCACTAAAACTGTTGGCTCAACTTGGCTTCCAGCAATTTACTAAATTCGGTTGCACCACTAATACGCAAGTAATGTCCTAACTAGTAAGAACTTAGTAATGCGTAAGTTGTACACCAGTGCACACCGCGCAGATCAGATGTTTCTACACAGGATACTGTGCCGATTGAACTTTTTAACTCTTTAAAGCTATTCTAGATTACATGAGGACAACAAAGCATAGTCAATTTAGATTCTTCTGACATGCTCCTCTGGCCCTCCTACTTCCTTCCACAATACCTGCTGTGATGACATCACGTCCTTCTGGGAAGGTCTCGTCGTCAAAGTGGTGCTTTTTGCTCAGTGCGTCCACCACGTCTACCGCAGCATTGCCCAAGTACATGTTGGTGATGGACGTCTGAAACATCACGGTGGAGAGGAGCGAGGATTGGCTGGGGGAGCACGCCCGCTGCACCTTGGAGATCGTCAAGCTGTTGTCAATCTGAGGAGCGGGAAAACTACAAACTGAGGAGCGAGAAAACTACAAACTGAAGACAGAAAACTACGAACTGAGGATTGGGAAAACTACAAACTGAAGACAGAGAAAACTACAAATTGAGGACTGATAAATCTACAAACTGAGAGCCGAGAAAACTACAAACTGAAGACAGAAAACTACGAACTGAGGATTGGGAAAACTACAAACTGAGGTCGGAGAAAACTACAAACTGAGGTCGGAGAAAACTACAAACAGAACAGAGAAAACTACAAACGGAGGACAGGAAAAACTCCTGAGGTCAGACAACTACAAACTGTGGAAGGAGAAAACTACAAATTGAAGACAGAGACAACAATCTGTAGACCACCCTAAGAGTGAAGACCACCCACCGTCAGGCTGAAGTCTTGGCCCTCTGCGGAGGCCAACGCACGACACACCTCGGCCGACTTGTAGAGGACCGCCTTCAGTGTGATGGTAAGGTGAGTGGATGAACCCTCTAATGAGAAGAGAGGCTGGAAGCACAGCACCGAGGACAACAGGACGGAGAAGAAAACCAGGGGCAGGAGGGAGCTTGTGTTTGTGGAGGTCATGATGGTGGAGGAGGTTGACTTGAGATAGAGAAGTGTTGAGTGGAAGGAACCCACGTTCCTGTTGGGTTGATTTCCACTGCTTGAAACTATCCAGGCAGGGGATCTGCTGGCCTTTCTGGATCTGAACGGCTGTTTTAACAGTCAAAGAGTAACAAACTAGCCAAGCACACAGCAGGTGAATCACAACCAACCAGGTGTAACGAGGTAGAGTGGCAGCACCTGAGAGACAGTCAGAGAGAAACAGACAGATATTCTTCAAATCAGACACATACTTAAGAAAGTGTTTAACAAAAAACTAAATAGTGATTAATTAAGTGATTAATATATTGAGAACTATAATAAATTAGATTATATTTTTCTTATCAAATAGAATAAATTCAAGATGAGGATTTCTCTACCTGCATGCATGGCCATATCTTCAATCGTATCGTCAATCTTTTAAAACAAAGTTCTGACCAGTTTAAAATCAACATCCCCATCGTCTACATGTAGAGGTCAGGTTTTGGAATGACACTGCTAATCAGAACATAACCACATAATCTTAATGATGTGATTATTCAATGTTAATTAGCACACTAAATAAATGTGTTATTTTACCTTGAAGTATTTTGTCTGGAACTCTTGATCCAGGTGAGTGCTGATGCGGTCCTGTTGTGGAGTCCCCAAGGATCGGCCAACCCAGACCTGTCTGATCCAGACTCCTTGTATGAAGGAGGAGGTGCATTTTTTTTTATGAGAGAGCGAGAGGGAGGGAGGGAAGAGAGAGAGAGAGAGAGAGAGAGAGAGAGAGAGAGAGAGAGAGAGAGAGAGAGAGAGAGAGAGAGAGAGAGAGAGAGAGAGAGAGAGAGAGAGAGAGAGAGAGAGAGAGAGAGAGAGAGAGAGAGAGAGAGAGATATGTGTGGGTCACGGTTGATTGATAAGCAGTATCGCACCAACGTGCTGTTAGGCCTTTAAATAATTCGTTGTTTTTTAAATAAATGATATTTTGTTTTAAGTTTTTTTAAATTACCAATATTTACTTAGTTTTTTAAAAATAAATAGTACATTTACTTAAAAAAAAAAAACAATTAATCAATAATGATTATATTTTAATATTTGAGTGTTTGCAGCATGTCTCCTGCACAGAAAGGCTTTACTTCACTACAGATACCGACTTTTAGTATCGTTGTCTGTGTCAACAATTCAAGCGGAAATCTTTGCACACGCACACAGGAGGAGGAAGAGACAGCCAGAAACAAGCATATTTTTTATTTGAACACATTGTGTGCACTGCATTTAACATACGAGTTACAGAAGAGAGAGAGTTTACCTTCCCAGACTTACTGACTGGCATAGTTTTTTTCTTTCAGCCGTCACTCTGTCAACAGAGTGTATTTACATTTTAAAGGAGAGAATTCTTTACTTTCTTAAAAGTTTACTTTCCCCATCGCTCACTGGTTGTGGAAGCATGTGGTGAACCCCACAGCCTTTCTGAGCTCTTCAGGTAGGATAAGGGCGACCTAAGCTAAGGTGTACCCTGTTCAGGTAGGGTACGATAAGGTAAGGAAGACTTAAGATCAGATGTAACCTGTAGTGGAGCTGTTAAAGTAAGGCAAGGTAAGATAAGGGAGACTTACGATCAGATGTAACCTGTAGTGGAGCTGTTAAGGTAGTAGCAGTAACCATCAAACAAGCAATATACATACATAAATAGAAATGAAGTACAATATAACAATCACATTGAGAAGTTATTTAGAAGGCCAATGGCAGCAGGGATAAATGAGTGTTTTAGCCTCTTGGTCCGACACCTTGTCAGATCACATCTTCGGCCAGACGGACGTAACATGAACTCCTTGGACAGGAGGTGGCTAAGATCAGACAGGGCTGACTGGGTCATCCTAACCTTGTACAAACTAGGAAGGTCATTAAAGCTTGTGCCTGCAACTTTGCTGCACACTTTGACAATACCCTGTGCGTCAGTTGCTCCTGCCACCTTAATGGCTTTTGCTGGGGCCCTCCAACACAGGACACAGGTAGTGTGGCGATAACTGGTTTATCCTGGGAGCCACGATTGCTCTGCACCACAGGTGTGCAGCCCCACCCAGCCCAGAGTCCAATCAGTCTGACTCAGGCCAGGTGAGGCTGTAAACCAGCTACCAACCACACACTCCACAATCAGTATTGCAATAGAAGAATGGGTTTATTGGAGATGGCAAGATGGTATTCGCCGAGCAGATGTAACGTGCTGTTATGGCAGTGGCTCTCTCCGAGTGTGTGTGGTGATGGCTGGTTTATCCTGGGTGCCATGGTTGCTCTGCACCACAGGTGTGCAGCCCCACCCAGCCCAGAGTCTAATCAGTCTGACTCGGGCCAGGTGAGGCTGTAAACTAGCTATCAACCACACACACTCCACATACACACTCCACAATCAGTATTGCAATAATTCCCCTAAACCTCCCCAAGCAACAGGAAATGATGCAAACTGTTTTTAACATGGGTGGCATACTTTCATTTCCCAATTTCTCACTGCTATCTGAGAAGGTCACCATCCTCTTCTCCTGTAGGTCATGTAGCCGGCTTAGCTCTATGAAAACTGCTTGTGTTTACTTCTACACATGCCGTTATACGCAATATAACGTGACCATTCTCTGGCTAAGATGTTTTGATGATTGATTTGACTTCTATGGACCTTTTATAAAACATTTAGCCCCCAGGTCCTTCCCAAAAATTCTGGGATTTTTTGCCAGAGGGCCAAATCCAAGATGGCCACTGGCGCCATCTTGAAAAAATAACTTTTGAACCAGAGCACCTAGAATCATGTATTAAGACACTTTTTTGTGTAAGTCGACCATGAGGATTCCAGTTCTGACATCAGTTTGACGTTATGACATTATTTTGACCCAGAAATCCAAGATGGCTTAGGCCAACCCTAATCCTTGCTTGAGGCTCATGTATGAGGTGCTCATGAGTCAGCTGGTAAAGGGGAGGCTCATGCCCAACCTGGCTGATGAGATGACAGAGGAACATTGAGATTCTGAGAGATACAAGTCTCTCACAAGAATCGCTGCTGCTCATACGGCACTGGAGGATGATGCTGACCTCGAGAGCCTCATCACCAACTTATTCACCCAGGTGGAGGCCAGTGACATGGCGGACTACTGGAGGGACTTCCTGTCCAGATGTGCTCATGCAGAATGTGCACGCAGTCCATATCTGCAACTGGGACGAGTATGTCAGCTCTCTGCACACCATGCTGCCATGGATGGTAGCGTACGACAACAAGATATGGAAGGTGGCTGCCTGACTTCTGGGCAATGCTGACAGCTCTCCCTGCCTATCAAGTCACCTTCCTTCGTACTGACTTCACTGAGTCCATCACAGGCAACCCCTACTCCAACATGGCCTGGGACATGTGAAAATGAAGTCTGGCTGGCTCTCCATCCTCCAGAATGAGAAGCAGCTGCTGGTGCACTCCAGAATTGTGAACAATCCGGGCGGCTCACAACGCCCTGGCCAATCGAAAAGAAGCCAAGAGGAAGCACATGGAATGTGGCCCGAAACGGATGCGAGAAAATGAGCAGTGCGTGCAGAACCTGGTTGCATGCATGCATGAGTTCGACTCCTTCCCGTCCGACCCGGCCACACCCACCCTCCGCACCCTACAGTCAGCCATGCCTGCCTCTTATGAACTCATTGTGGACTTCAACTCAGCACATGCTGCAGGAGAGGAGAAGTTGACCAGCTTCTTGCGAGACCAGGTGTTCAGTAAGAATACCTCCCTCCATGCACGCGTCCCTCTGAGCAAACGCTTGACGTTTGCCAAGGGGCCGTGCACGGAGAAGCCCGGGGAGGAACTCAAGGCAAGAGCTGCTGAGATGGAGTGGAGCGCTCTCAAGGCAGTGATCAACCTGGTTGAGGTCAGTCAACTTGTGAACCTCCCCGAGTTGCTGGAACATCGTGTTGTTGAGGAGTGTGTGGCCTTATTCAACTCCAATGGCACATACAGGAAGACGCAGAAAAGTAAGCTCATCCAGAAGCTCTCTCTCCAATCTGTAGATCTGCAAGAACCCTACATCGCTCTCGTCGACATGGGCATGATCTGGAGGATGGCAACTCCATCAGCAGAAGATCGGCAGACGCAAGATGGCACCCCATACAAGTGGCCGGACTACGTCCACAAGGTGTCATCCATCATCCTTGCCCGCCATGGTGATGCTGACGGTATCATCTGTGTGAACGACCCCTATGACGCAGCACTTGACCTTGAGGAGGAGGTGGTAGAGGAGCTCTTCAGGTTCACACGACATGTGATCTATGGCGACAAGAGGAGTAGCACCATGGCTGAGGCCCGTGCCGCGAAGTGGAAGAGTGAAGAACAAATCATTCATCCGTCTCCCTCCAGATCTAGATAGCCTCCGCCAACACTGCCTCCGCGCCAACTACTTGCCGTATCTAGTGCGCCACCCCCTCCCTGAAGTGCCACCCCCTCGCCACTCGGACATGGCTGGGAGCTGGTGGGTGGTCGCTGTCGCCCTGTCCGCCTAACACAACCTGCTCTCCTGACGCATCTACCTGCACCAGGGCCAGCTGAAGAGAGCAAGGAAGATAAGAGAGGAGGATGATGAGGAGGGAGGATTCATCGGAATCTGATGATTCAGAATCTAGTGAGGCAGAATGCTCTGATTCGGACTGATCATATGACATGTTTTAAGTGGTTCCATTATTGCAAGAGATTCTTATGGAGGTAGTTTGTTTGAAGTACAGCAGTATCAAGGTAAAATGGGTTTTGACATAGATCTTTTTAGTGACCATAATTATGAAATGACCCCCAAAACATAAATTGACATTACTAAACTATACATGTTTGGTAGGCATTGAGTCTTAATTATAATAGCTATAGTTTACCATTGTTATTCTCCTTCCTTACATAGCCTACTGTAAAAATGGCCAAAACACCCAAACACCACATCTTACCTTCCCGTTCAAAAGTTACATTTTCACTCTACTGGATGGCGGCCACCTTGGATTTCTGGGTCAAACTGATGTCAGAATTGGAATCCTCGTGGTCGACTTACACGAAAAAGTGTCTTCATACATGATTCTAGATGCTCTGGTTCAAAAGTTAATTTTTCAAGATGGCGCCAGCGGCCATCTTGGATTTGGCCCTGTGGCAAAAAAATCCCGGGATTTTTGGGAGGGACCTGGGGGCTAATTTTTTTATAAAAAGGTCCATAGAAGTCAAATCAATCATCAAAACATCTTAGCCAGAGAATGGTCACGGAATTGAGGTTCTGGACCCAACTATAGGCCTATATATATATTACTATTACTTTTTTTCTCCCTTAAAATCAAGAGTGCTTCGCGACCCCCCGCTCTGGCACCCCCTAGTGCGGGTCGGGACCCCTAGCTTGGGAACCACTGCTCTAGTGGGGAGCGGAGTGACCAGGCATATGTCTTATGCCTGGTCATGAGACATGAAGTCACATGACCTCATATGTCTTACTTCAATCTTTGTATCTGAAAATTATGAATTTTGATTTGTTTGCAAACACATTCAACACACAAACACAGGCAGAACACATTTTTTCTTACATTTATTTTACAAACTCACAATTTAAAGATTCATATTTCATACCATATTTGACTATATTAGTCTGTCTTTATGATCCTGAAAGTGCATATAAACCAAACAGTTTATCGACGACTACATTGAAACATCTTTAATGCAAGACCTTTTTTACCGACACATGACACCCCCCTATCTATCTGGACCCCTGAATCCTTGCCAGCGTAATCTCCAGCCACACCCGCCAGGCCTTAAGTGCTGAGCTAAACAATGACTCAGGAAAACAGGGGTCAGGGGTCGGTCGGCTATAGCATGTATGGCAGTCCGTGCGCCATCTTCTCCTCCCTGGGAAAGTGTGTTTGAGGACTAGTTGAACAGACCCAAGACAGCAGCCATCAGGTAAACCGCCCACATGCAGGCCAGAACTTGGGTGGAGGAACCTTTGACCCCATATCCCTTGTTCCTAAGGGAAAAAGGAGAGCAATACAACTGTTAAAAATATAAACATTATTTAGGGACTTAAATCATAGTATTGATTTAAAATCTAGCGAAATAAATCGTAGTATTGATTTATACTCTAGAGAAATAAAACATTGAAATCAAGTGTAGTACTTGATTGATTTAAACTCTAGGGAAATTAAAGATGCTAGGTATGATTTAAGAGCTCTAATTTGATGTCATTTGTCAGAAAGGCCAACCCCATCCGTCAGTGAATATGTTCTGGTTGACTGCGCCTGCCTCTGTCTGAGACCATTAAGAGTCTGACCAATCAGGGCATCTCTTGGTTAGTTCGGGGAACCCATCTGGCCTGTCAGTCACATGTAACCTATCATGAATGCGATGGGAGGAAGCAGAGAGGGAGGGGCGTTTCTTCTCGCTCTCTTCTGATCCCTCAAATCTTACCTACAGCAGCTACTGATTTAAACTAAAAACTTAAGAAATCAAGTGTTGATGTAGAGAACAGTGACCAAATGTGGGGGAGACTCACTCAGGACCAAAGCTACAGTTGTGTGAACTGGTAAATTTGGAGTGCTTCAGCGTGATCCAGGTGTGGCTGTAGTCATCGTTGCTTTCGGGGACCATGCGGACGTCCTCCACCGTATACTCTTCACTGGGCGACAGGAGCATCCTGACGTCGTCATCGCCTCCGCACGTCTTCTTGTCCAGGTTGAGCACGAAGCAGGACGTGATGTTGAACAGAACCTTTCCGTTTGCGTCGAGGCTCTCCAGCAGTAACGACCTATCTGAGCTGGCCATCGTGAATCCACCGAGTCTCACCTTGGCACCCTTCTGTGCCGAGTATTTATGCGAAGCCAAGTGGTACACGGTCTTGCACACCCCCCTTCTCCTGAAACAGTGTCATCGCATCCATAAGCAGGAAATGGAGGGATCTGAAGGGGAAGCTTTGATTCCTGCCCATTGTTTTCACAGCCTGGTTGAACATGTCCCTGAATTCTTCCCCTCCCCATGCATAGGCCAGCAGGGCCTGGGCGTGCTCCTTCAGGCCTCCTGGCACCACTAGAGGGACAATCCTTTTTGGCTGTCCAGGCCTTCTTGAACTCTGGGCTAGCGGCCAGCTCATCCCTCAGCAGGCCAGATTCGACCACCTCCTTCAGGGCTGCATCGCGGCATCCCTCGTACCGGTCGTCCACTGAATCCGGGGCCATGTCCAGTTCTACTGCGCAGTTCACCTGTCATGAATAAACATGTTTGGCTTTCATTACATTGCACACACTTGAAGAGACAATCAGATACCAGAGTGCTTTTTATTGCCATGGTAAGCTTTCAACATACAAGGAATGTCTCGTGGTATGTCGGTGCCTTCAAGAAATACAAAAGACACCAAAATACTATATGAATGTACAGATAAATGCATATATATATATATGCATATATATATATATATATATATATATATATATATATATATATATATATTAAACTACGAGTGGTTTACAGATGAGTTCATGTGTCATTGCAATGTTTGATTTTTGACAGGAGAGGTTAAAACACGTACTGTGCCATGAAGAGCGGCAACAACAACAATAAAGGCCAGGAGCGTTTCTCTGTTAAACCACATGGTCCCAGGCGGTCTGTCTCGTTCTACAACATACAGGAAAGAAAAAAAGATCGTCTCAGGCGCTGAAGGATGAAGAACAATGTGATTATTAAGAGTACCTATTGTCGAGAAACAGGGTACCCATCTCAATCTGTTACGCCTACAAAGTTTCCCTTGCTTGACAGAATGTGCCTGCCGACCAGGGGATACTACCCTTCATTTTACCACAAATCCCTTCAGCACAACAACAACATGCTATGATAGAAAGATGAAGGAAAATGCAGACAAACCGGGGCACATACCTTTTGCGCTAATGCCTCTCTCACGATGTGGTGGATCAAAAGATGAGGGGAAAAGCAGACAACTGGATTGGAGACATGGACAGGATATTTTATACCAAAATTCCTTCTTGAGAAGGTCCATGATCAACCGGTAGTGCCTGGTTGTAATATTAAGACATAATATTAATTAATTAATATTAATATTATGGTTGTTTTAAAGTTGACCCAGCTTTCTGGACATCCTGCTCCTCTCTCTGGGACTGAGGTGGTTGGATTTGTTTTTTTCATATACCCTCTTACGCATTTGTTGTATATTCATATGTCCTGGCAATTAAAATAGTACAAAGCATCGTGTAGCAACTTACCCTAGCTATCTTTGTTGTATACCAGCAATGGGTTAACCTAGCAATTATGGAGTGTTTAGAAACTTGTTCTATTGACATCCTTGCTGTACTGACAGTGATATATTGTTGTTTCACTTTCTACTGACAAATGTACTTATTGCAAGTCACTTTGGACAAAAGTGTGTTAAATGCCTGAAATGTAAGATGTAAAATGACCTTCACACTGGCGTAGTAAAGGTCATGTTGGTGCTTTGTTGGTTCTCCGTCCTGCAGGGCTACTGGCCGCAGCTAAGACGTTGTCACACAGATGTAGCAGGTAGGAAACCCTGGCAACGGAGAAATTGATTGAGATGCACACCCTCATCACTGGCCACCTTGGGTTGGCCTAGGCATGAAGCCAAGCAACCTAGCTCCACTGCTTCCTAAACAATGATATGTAAACTGTGCCCTCGGATTCATAATCCGTCAAATAATATACACATATATATCATGAGAGGCTACATGGCTCTCAACGGGACAGCTCAAGAAGTGCCAGGACACAAAGTTTAAGTGTAAACAAGGATTTAATAATGTTCTTGGGAATTAACAGAAATGGTGGTTTCAAATTCAAAAGGTGTAAATAAGGTTAAGGTTGATCTTTAATGGTCAAAACGTAAACAATGTATCTTCAGCCCTTTTAACGGTGAAATCATACTTCAGGTTCCCTCAGGTAAGTATCTTCTTCATAAACAAACTTCACTCTTACGATCAACCTAGTCAAACAATGTTCCATCACCAAGCTGTTGTTCTCACCCCTGTGCGGCAGCGCTGCAATCTGTGGCCAATCCACCGGTAAGTATTTTAGTCTTCACGTAGGTATTCCAACCGGTAACGTCCCCCCAGGAAACAACTCTTGGTCTGGCTGGTCCTCCGCAGAGCGCACAACATGGAGCCTGTCTCCCAAACCTCACACTCACTGTGTCTCTCTAACCCTCAAAAGACCTTCAGTCCATCAGACACTAATCAGTCTCAGGTGTGTTGGTGTGTTGAGGTGTGGAGTTCAGAACTCCACCAGCAGATGGAGCCATAGCAGTTTGTGGTTGGAGCCATCTCAGGGGGATGTAGCTCCCCTCCAGGACACAGCCTCTCGTGACATCACAATATACTGTATATGTAATAAGTTAAAGACACACTGTGTAATTTTTTCCCCCATCTAGTGGTCAAATTGTATTTTGCATTCAAACTAATTTATGCTCTCTAGCGCCTCACGTTTTCGAACTATGGTAAGCGGTATTAGTCAAGATTCAAGAAGCTATGACAACATGATAACAACATGTCTTCAAACACCACTTCATCAAGTTTTGTTTCGGATGATGAGGTACGTTCAGTGCTCGAAGTGGAAAAAAATAAGTGCCGGTACTCCCTTTTTTACCTATAAGCGACATATAACACATATAACCACCCCGGACCTACGACCGACGGGGGGAGGGGGGGGGCGATCGTAACCCACCACGGACCAACGACCGCTTCGAGCACTGGGTACGTTCAAACTTCAAACTGCATTGAATCATTCGTGTGAGCATGTATGAGTAATTACTCCTCGAGCAAGATAGTGAATTATGTTCTCATGTTTATATCGTTTTTTAAGTGACAAGTGCGTCTCGCTAAGCTCCTTCTCTGTTCCACAGTCACGCTGGCTCTGAGTGAAAACGCGTTTAGCCTTACCTGTACCACGTAGTGCTTTTTGTCCCTCTCGGCAGTTCATAGACCGGAAGGACATGGAAGCCTCCATAGAGCTTGCCCGTCCTATGTAAATTCTGATAAGTGATTCTTCGCTCAGGAGGATGAGATTAGGGATGGCGAGATGATGCCTCATGAAACGTCGAAGCCTCTCAGCTGGATGAACCACCAAAATAGTTCGACCCCAAAGCCTCAAATAAACACGCTAGCGACACCTGGTGGCGAATGCAATTATGATGAAAGAAAAACATTTCTCCAGTCAACCCAACCCAAAATGGGACGTTTGCTTCGTGTGCTGATCCAACATCAGTTGAGAATTAAAGTCATTTTTGTGATACATGTGTGTGAGTGTGTCGTTCAAAAATCTCTCCAGAGCTCATGAGAAAGTCAATTATTTGGAGATTTGAACTAGTCATCCCAGGCAAAAGAGAATGTCTTATCAACTACTTTACTAATTAATACTACTACTACTAGTGATTGATAGATTAAAGTAGTATCACACTGCATCATGACTGATAATGAACGTGATTATTTGCCATTAAAGTGATCTTGGAACTGGGTACTGTATTTTTTGTTGGTAAATTATGTGTTTTAGGCAGCAGGACAGTGAAAGTGCTTTTGTTAACATTTGGGAACATGATAGTGGAATAGTGGGGATAGTGGATAGTGGAAAGGGCAATGTAGTTGAGATGTGGGGCAGTGCTTTGTGTTACATTGGAGGTGGGGGGCTAATTATTTTTATTCAAGAACAAAATTTGCTCCAAAACAGGCGAAAACCTTCTCTTCTTAGCATGATCCTTGAAGAATATTGCTGCACTCAGGCCCGTTTCTAGGCATATGCGGACTATGCGGCTGCATAGGGCCCCGCCGCCACTGCCCCCCCCCCCCCCCCCCCCCCCCCCGCCATGATAACATAGGGGCCCCAAAATTATATCTCGCATAGGGCCCCCAAACAGCTAGAAACGGGCCTGGCTGCACTTATTATGTCTTAATACCGAATCACTGATCAAACTGTCTCCAACTACTGACAAAACCCCACAAATTTGTATTCGTGTACGAGACATCTTTATAGTCAAAAGGTCCCGCCAATAGTGAACACACATCGCGGAACAGCAGCCCGAGGCGAGGCCTCGCGCGTCACAGGCAACGTCATTTCGCCAAGGTGAACCAGAGCTCGACACGGAGCTTCGCTGGGGGAGGAGCCGACGTACTCGACACACGCCTCGATGCCTCGACGCAAACCATAACATCACTAGATGAGATTGTTGACAGAGATCATTTTACATCAATGGGGACTTATTTATGAATGAAGACGTTGATTTGAGTTAATAAATTACTAAAAAAAACTACACAGTGTCCCTTTAAGACCGCAATATACTTACTGTACTATGACACAGTAAAATATACCATGTGAGTTCTGAGACCAACAAAACAGAGAAGTGCAGCGTTCTCACATTATAAAGGTAAAAATGATTTATTTTATTTATAACACTTCATTAAAATAAAGGTGAGACAAGATAAAACCGACATGTCAGAGAACTTAGGGGCAAGTGTGTGTGTGTGTGTGTGTGTGTGTGTGTGTGTGTGTGTGAAGGGGGGTTCAGCCCTCCAAAAAGGAAAAGGCCTTCATGAATCAAAATGTTTTGAGGCCTGTTTTAAAGGAGTTCAGAGTCGTGGTGCTCTCAGGTGGTCCTGGGGGTGCGGAGGAACAGCCAATTGATCTAACCCAAACCCTAACCCCATTCATTCACTTCCAACTGACAGCTTCTCTATAGGCTCCTCTTCTAAACTCTGAGCCTGTGAGCCTGTGATCAAACACAATCGATGATGTCACAAATACACTCAACCAATCATAGTCTCCCTTGCATCCTTACACAGAAAGTTAATTATAGAAAGATATTTTAGGAGAAGGACTCACGGTACATGGTACAAAATAAAGTTGCCTTGCCTAGTGGTTGAGTACCTGTTCTCATTATAAACGTAGGAAAAAAGAGATTGTTGCTTTTGGTCTGTTCTCATTAAATAAAGCCAGAGACATCCCATAATAAACACAGCCATGGTTCCATCTGCAGACCAGTGAGATCTGGGGGTGTCTCTGACTCCTGGGTTTAATAGCCCTCCATCGTTCCCCCACCCAGACCGGAAGTGATTATAATCAACTGTTTCCTGTCTGCAGGCTTTGTTAAAAAGCTCCATATATTCTATTAAAAGGGAAATGAGCTAATAATGTTAAAACAATGTGAATATGTTCCCCGAAACATCAGGGAAAGTCTTTTCAGCATCTTAACAAATAAAAGTTGCATGATTTGGATATTTATCAAATCAAATCAAACTTTATTTTTATAGTGCCTTTCGTACAAAATTTGCAATACAAGGTGCTTAACAATACAATGAAAATACAACAAAATACAACAATGCAATGAAAATATAACAATACAATGAGAATGCAACAATGAGTGTTTTCAGAGTGAAAATACATGATAATATAAGGAAAAGATAGTCTTAGAAATAAGAGACATGGTGTAACAGAGATATCAGTGTATAATACAGTAGAAAAGCGTGGATGTTATTTTATTTTTATTATTTTATTTTTTTATGATAATAAAAATGGATTAAGGGGAAGCTGAGCTAAATAGGTATGTCTTAAGGTTTCTGTTAAAGGTGTTCACAGATTGTGATGACCTCAGCTCCTGTGGCAGGCGGGACCGTGGACACTAAAAGCCGCCTCCCGGTCGGTCTCTGTCCTCACCCAGGGAACAACTAGGAGGCCAGTGCCAGAGGACCTGAGTGGTCTAGAGGGAGCATACATCAGAAGCATGTCTGGCAAGTATTCGGGCGCTAATCCATTGAGTGTTTTGAACATGTACCTGTTTTTTACTCTTGTATTATGTTATTATGTAAAGTGTCTTTGACTATTTAATAGTACAGTTAATGGTACAGTTTTCTATTGTATATTATCTCTATGCAAACTCTGTTCGGGGCTCTCACTCTCTGACAGGCATTAGATGCACGTCGTATTGTGAGACCCATCAGCGCTGATTATTTTCTTTTTTCATTTAACTCAAGATTAAACCAACTTATATTGACGAGATGAGCCACTTATCACAAAAAAAGGATCTTATATTTTAGGGTTTAAGTTTTAGGTTTTAAGGTGAACACATCGCAATGCGAACCTCAGAATGGCGCTAGTGACAGGTGACCCATAATGTACGCTACAACATCCACGATCATGAACTCCGATAAACTAAAGATGTAACCGCAATACATTTGAAGTGTCTCAGACTTTGCAAACGATAGGGGGGGGGGGGGTCCCTGTTGTAACTACAAGCATGTGCTTTCTAGGGTACCATCCATGGATGGGACTCCCATGGGTGGTACCGTCATGGGAGTAGGATTCTGCGGGGAGTGGGAAAACGGCACAATTACATTCGTCTGAGTTCGTCTCTAGGTATGGGTTGGCCATCAACCAAGCATACACCAAAAATAGAAAGACTGCACCTGGAGGAAGCATTGCTGTTCTTTGCAGCTTTGCAGTTTAGATTACTCTGATATTCTACACTCTTCAAAACAAAGACCACCCTACAGTCAGTCAGACCTGAAAATTGATGCGGAGATGTATATTTGTGGGTTATCTTGAATTTCTCATAGGGGGGGATAAGCACCTCTCTCTCGGCTGTGCCAAGGCTCGAATAACGCCTCAGGTAAGCTCCATAACAGGTTGTAATTTGATAGCAGGTCTGCCTACCAAACCATGAAAGGTCTGTGTCGTAAGAGCTGGAGGCAAACACACCAAACCGAATTATGTCATTCACTTTGCCCTCAAATGCACGTGAGACTCTTCGATAAGTAGTGTGACATTGTTGGTTTCTCTTCAGGATTTGTATGGCAGAAGTCAGCCAGAAATGTAAAGAATGGTATTTGAAGGAGCTACCATAGGTGCTCCCACCGGTCCGGACAGCATAATTGAAGTCTTCATAAACATCGTCAGATGTATAAGCACAGATTGCCTTCAAGTGATTTTTGGTGAGAGCCTCATCTCCTATGGCTTTAGGTCTGTTTGCACATTGTGCTGCATTTTGCCAGGCAGTTTTAAATTTTCCCACAAGCTCTTTTTTGAAATATTCTTTGTTGACTCTCTCCTCCATTTCCTTGGTGCAGCCAGAGTACATGTCATCAACAGCATCAGGAACCATGTTGAGTGGGATGGTCTAGTGGGCAGAAGAAGAGAGAACAGGGTTACACAACAAAGGTTTTATGATGTACTGTATTCAAACCATCCAACTCCTAGAAATTACACTTATATAAACTGCAACAGCTACTACACTGTGAAGGAAACGTAATGCAGTCTGAATGATGTTTTCTGTCAACATGATGAGAAAATGTTGATACTGAATGGGTTAATAAAATGTTCGCTGATAACATGTTTTATTGTTTTGATCTTCAGTCTAATATCTGCTGGTAGAAACTACAGCATTATGAAAGTTTTCTGGTTGTGTTTAGACTCTGGCAACACTTGGTTCAGGTCAGAGAAAGATATGGTCTCTGTTTAATACAGAAAAAAGTGTTCATATTTAACTGAAACCAGCATCTTTCACTACCCTGAACCAAACCTGAACACACACTCGCTCTCTGCTGGCAACATCCACCCCGACCTCTGACCTCTGACCTACACACATGTAGCTTCATGCATTCAAAAAAACGTTTCCTCTTAACCAGCGGTGCAGTGGGAGATAAAAGGTGGGATAAATACAACTTTACCTCAGCTACTCTATTACAGCTCTGAGGGCCTTATGGATGGATAGACCAATCAGTCTCTTTCTTAAAAACAAATCTTGATTCACACACGGTCTATATTTACAGATCAATGTTTTGAATATAGCAAAATAAGAAAACTGACTTATGGGGAATTCATTTGTTTAAACTCGATTAAAAATCTGCATTTTGTGTTTCATTATAATGAAAACACTTTCCTGTGTTTACAACAATTACTGAGGTCACCAGCTGTTTAATAGCTTACGGAAACAATAAAGTAAATGTATAAAGGTCATTTCCTGGAGACAGGGTCACAACCACCAGTGTCACTCGCTGGTACTGAGCCAAGAATCAACGTGACTCCATGGAGTAAAACAAGAAAGTAAGATGTGGAAAAAATCAATGTATAAATGTCCCTCCACTGTTTAATTTGATCTTTTTTTTCCCAGAATGTGGTACTCACTTGCCAGCAACCTGCAGACAGCATCCAGCAAGGGAGAAGAAATACTGGAGCAAACATCAGCAGGTAAGCCTTCATCTCTGCAGTCAGGAAAACAGCATTACATTATTATTAAACAGTTGACCAGTTAGTTACTAAACAGTTGACCAGTTACTTACTAAACAGTTGACCAGTTAGTTACTAAACAGTTGACCAGTTACTTACTAAACAGTTGACCAGTTACTTACTTACTAAACAGTTGACCAGTTAGTTACTAAACAGTCATGAGATGCTCTCTGGAAGGAACATACGATTTTAGCAGGTAGAAGCTGGAAAAGTAATTAATGAGTGAATTGCCGATTCGTAACGTTTGAATCGATTTTCTGACCGATGCATGTTACATGTGGATCGGTTGAGGTCCCGCCAACCGATGCACTTGCATCGAAAACATTCAAATCGGGGACCGATATATTTCTCAAAATCAACAGCACTGTACTTACTTAGTAAAGGATGTGGATGTGGAAGAGGTTTTGCCCAGGGACAGAATCAGTGTCTTGGTCAGTGTCAGGGCGTTAGTTGAAACATATATATATATACAGTTGGGCGTTACGACCGCAAGATACTTACTTCCTCTGTACACCATCACTATGACAACAACAAAACAGAGAAGTGCAGCTCACATTATAAAGGTGCCAGACGTGGAGTTAGAGCAGAGATGTGAAGCTGTCGGTGATGAACGTGTGGTCTGTGGTCGGTTTATGGTGGCAACAACTGCAAACTGTCTCAGCAGATGACCTTAATAATCAATTAGTAGACTGCATCATGAGTGATTTATATTTAAGTTTTTGATTTTATCCAGTGCAACTTCCAATTACTACTGTGACATCACAAGAGGTATGGACATTGATGATGTGTACTATCCTGCAACCTGGCTCTATCTGCTGGACAGGTAAAGACCTGCAGTGTAGGCTCAGGTCATTTTATCCTGCACAGCTACTGCTGACAAGCATTAATAATGGTAATAATTATTCATTGTATTTATTACACACTTCATTAAAATAATAGTGAGACAACATAAAACCGACACGTCAGAGAACTTAGGGGCAGGGATGTGTGACTGTCCAAAAAGGAAAAGGCCTTCCTGAATCAAAATGTTTTGAGGCCTGTTTTAAAGGAGTTCAGAGTTGGTGGTGCTCTCAGGTGGTCAGGAAGGGCTTTTCAAAGGTGAGGCGTAGCTGAGCTAAAGGCCTGATCCCCCATAGTGTGGAGCTTGGTCCTGGGGGTGCAGAGGAACAGCCAGTCATTTGATCCGAGGTCAGGGTCGCGGGAAGGTGTTTTGAGTTGGGGGTGCTGAAACTGTATATTAAAAAATATATCCATTTAGCAGCGGAGGCGCAATAACACGACTGCAGAGCGGTCCCACTCCACTGAACTCAGATGAATGGTCGTCCACTCCCTCTCCACTAGAGCAGTGGTTCCCAACCTGGGGGTCCCAACCCGCACTAGGAGACACCAAAGCTTCACGGGGGGGGGGGGGGGGGGGGGGGGGGGGTCACCAAGCCCTCTTGATTTTAAGGGAGAAAAAAAAGAATATATATATAAACTTTTTTTTAAAATCTCTCGCGCGTACAGCGGCGTGCGTAGACGTAAACACCAGCAGTATGCACAGAGCTAAGCCGGCTACATGACCTGGTCCCAAAACAAAGAGATGATGGAAACATGACCAAGTGGCAGGGAGAAGAGGATGGTGACCTTCACAGATAGCAGTGAGAAATTGGGAAATGAAAGTATGACACCCAGGGCGTTTTTCCTCAAAAAGAGGACCTTGTGGAAGAGACCAGCGGGGTATTGCACAAAACTAGAATAAAGAAATCCAGGATAATTGAGCAAGCGCGGCTTGACCTAGTCTGAGTAAATACCATCTCCAATAAACGCTTCCAAACCAACATCTACCTGTGTCCTGTCTCGGAGGGCCCCAGCAAATGTGACTGATGTGGCGTGTGGTTAGAGTCCACTGCTACACTGGCACCCCAGATGGGACTTCTCCGACCCGGAAGGGACACGGAAGGGCTGCCCAAACCCGTCTGGGGCCTCCGACACAGGACACAGGTAGATGTTGTTGCAGTAGAATGGGTTTATTGGCTGGTTCAGTGGCTCTCTCTGAGTGTGTGTGGTGATAGCTGGTTTATCCTGGGTGCCACAGGTGTGCAGCCCCACCCAGCCCAGAGTCTAATCAGTCTGACTCGGGTCAGGTGAGGCTGTAAACCAGCTACCAACCACACACTCCACATACACACTCCAAAATCAGTATTGCAATAATTTCCTGAAAACTCCCCAAGCAACAGGAAAATGATGCAAAGTGTTTTTAACATACTTTTATAAAATAAAATAAAAAACAGAACCTCCCTCATGTTGTGGGCCCTGTTTGGACCACAAGATCCTCTTTTTTAGGAAAAAACGCCCTGGGTGGCAAACTTTCATTTCCCAATTTCTCACTGCTATCTGAGAAGGTCACCATCCTCTTCTCCCTGCCGCTTGGTCATGTTTCCATCAGCTCTTTGTTTTGGTACCAGGTCATGTAGCCGGCTTAGCTCTGTGAAAACTGCTGGTGTTTCATTAGCCCCCAGGTCCCTCCCAAAAATCCCGGGATTTTTTGCCAGAGGGCCAAATCCAAGATGGCCGCTGGTGCCATCTTGAACTTTTGAACCAGAGCACCTAGAATCGTGTATGAAGACACTTTTTCGTGTAAGTCGACCATGAGGATTCCGATTCTGACATCAGTTTGATGTTATGACATAATTGTGACCCAGAAATCCAAGATGGCTTAGGCTAACCCTAACCCTTGCTTGAGGCTCATGTATGAGGTGCTCATGAGTCAGCTGGTAAAGGGGAGGCTCATGCCAAACCTGTCTGATGAGATGAGGGAGAACGTTGAGATTCTGAAAGATACGAGTCTCTCCCAAGAATCCTGCGCTGCTGCTCATACGGCACTGGAGGATGATGCTGACCTCGAGAGCCTCATCACCAACTTATTCACCCAGGTGGAGGCCAGTGACATGGCGGACTACTGGAGGGACTTCCTGTCCAGATGTGCTCATGCAGAATGTGCACGCAGTCCATATCTGCAACTGGGACGAGTATGTCAGCTCTCTGCACACCATGCTGCCATGGATGGTAGCGTACGACAACAAGATATGGAAGGTGGCTGCCTGACTTCTGGGCAATGCTGACAGCTCTCCCTGCCTATCAAGTCACCTTCCTTCGTACTGACTTCACTGAGTCCATCACAGGCAACCCCTACTCCAACATGGCCTGGGACATGTGAAAATGAAGTCTGGCTGGCTCTCCATCCTCCAGAATGAGAAGCAGCTGCTGGTGCACTCCAGAATTGTGAACAATCCGGGCGGCTCACAACGCCCTGGCCAATCGAAAAGAAGCCAAGAGGAAGCACATGGAATGTGGCCCGAAACGGATGCGAGAAAATGAGCAGTGCGTGCAGAACCTGGTTGCATGCATGCATGAGTTCGACTCCTTCCCGTCCGACCCGGCCACACCCACCCTCCGCACCCTACAGTCAGCCATGCCTGCCTCTTATGAACTCATTGTGGACTTCAACTCAGCACATGCTGCAGGAGAGGAGAAGTTGACCAGCTTCTTGCGAGACCAGGTGTTCAGTAAGAATACCTCCCTCCATGCACGCGTCCCTCTGAGCAAACGCTTGACGTTTGCCAAGGGGCCGTGCACGGAGAAGCCCGGGGAGGAACTCAAGGCAAGAGCTGCTGAGATGGAGTGGAGCGCTCTCAAGGCAGTGATCAACCTGGTTGAGGTCAGTCAACTTGTGAACCTCCCCGAGTTGCTGGAACATCGTGTTGTTGAGGAGTGTGTGGCCTTATTCAACTCCAATGGCACATACAGGAAGACGCAGAAAAGTAAGCTCATCCAGAAGCTCTCTCTCCAATCTGTAGATCTGCAAGAACCCTACATCGCTCTCGTCGACATGGGCATGATCTGGAGGATGGCAACTCCATCAGCAGAAGATCGGCAGACGCAAGATGGCACCCCATACAAGTGGCCGGACTACGTCCACAAGGTGTCATCCATCATCCTTGCCCGCCATGGTGATGCTGACGGTATCATCTGTGTGAACGACCCCTATGACGCAGCACTTGACCTTGAGGAGGAGGTGGTAGAGGAGCTCTTCAGGTTCACACGACATGTGATCTATGGCGACAAGAGGAGTAGCACCATGGCTGAGGCCCGTGCCGCGAAGTGGAAGAGTGAAGAACAAATCATTCATCCGTCTCCCTCCAGATCTAGATAGCCTCCGCCAACACTGCCTCCGCGCCAACTACTTGCCGTATCTAGTGCGCCACCCCTCCCTGAAGTGCCACCCCTCGCCACTCGGACATGGCTGGGAGCTGGTGGGTGGTCGCTGTCGCCCTGTCCGCCTAACACGACCTGCTCTCCTGACGCATCTACCTGCACCAGGGCCAGCTGAAGAGAGCAAGGAAGATAAGAGAGGAGGATGATGAGGAGGGAGGATTCATCGGAATCTGATGATTCAGAATCTAGTGAGGCAGAATGCTCTGATTCGGACTGATCATATGACATGTTTTAAGTGGTTCCATTATTGCAAGAGATTCTTATGGAGGTAGTTTGTTTGAAGTACAGCAGTATCAAGGTAAAATGGGTTTTGACATAGATCTTTTTAGTGACCATAATTATGAAATGACCCCCAAAACATAAATTGACATTACTAAACTATACATGTTTGGTAGGCATTGAGTCTTAATTATAATAGCTATAGTTTACCATTGTTATTCTCCTTCCTTACATAGCCTACTGTAAAAATGGCCAAAACACCCAAACACCACATCTTACCTTCCCGTTCAAAAGTTACATTTTCACTCTACTGGATGGCGGCCACCTTGGATTTCTGGGTCAAACTGATGTCAGAATTGGAATCCTCGTGGTCGACTTACACGAAAAAGTGTCTTCATACATGATTCTAGATGCTCTGGTTCAAAAGTTAATTTTTCAAGATGGCGCCAGCGGCCATCTTGGATTTGGCCCTGTGGCAAAAAAATCCCGGGATTTTTGGGAGGGACCTGGGGGCTAATTTTTTTTATAAAAAGGTCCATAGAAGTCAAATCAATCATCAAAACATCATAGCCAGAGAATGGTCACGGAATTGAGGTTCTGGACCCAACTATAGGCCTATATATATATTACTATTACTTTTTTTCTCCCTTAAAATCAAGAGTGCTTCGCGACCCCCCGCTCTGGCACCCCCTAGTGCGGGTCGGGACCCCTAGCTTGGGAACCACTGCTCTAGTGGGGAGCGGAGTGACCAGGCATATGTCTTATGCCTGGTCATGAGACATGAAGTCACATGACCTCATATGTCTTACTTCAATCTTTGTATCTGAAAATTATGAATTTTGATTTGTTTGCAAACACATTCAACACACAAACACAGGCAGAACACATTTTTTCTTACATTTATTTTACAAACTCACAATTTAAAGATTCATATTTCATACCATATTTGACTATATTAGTCTGTCTTTATGATCCTGAAAGTGCATATGCACATGCAACCAAACAGTTTATCGACGACTACATTGAAACATCTTTAATGCAAGACCTTTTTTACCGACACATGACACCCCCCTATCTATCTGGACCCCTGAATCCTTGCCAGCGTAATCTCCAGCCACACCGCCAGGCCTTAAGTGCTGAGCTAAACAATGACTCAGGAAAACAGGGGTCAGGGGTCGGTCGGCTATAGCATGTATGGCAGTCCGTGCGCCATCTTCTCCTCCCTGGGAAAGTGTGTTTGAGGACTAGTTGAACAGACCCAAGACAGCAGCCATCAGGTAAACCGCCCACATGCAGGCCAGAACTTGGGTGGAGGAACCTTTGACCCCATGTCCCTTGTTCCTAAGGGAAAAAGGAGAGCAATACAACTGTTAAAAATATAAACATTATTTAGGGACTTAAATCATAGTATTGATTTAAAATCTAGCGAAATAAATCGTAGTATTGATTTATACTCTAGAGAAATAAAACATTGAAATCAAGTGTAGTACTTGATTGATTTAAACTCTAGGGAAATTAAAGATGCTAGGTATGATTTAAGAGCTCTAATTTGATGTCATTTGTCAGAAAGGCCAACCCCATCCGTCAGTGAATATGTTCTGGTTGACTGCGCCTGCCTCTGTCTGAGACCATTAAGAGTCTGACCAATCAGGGCATCTCTTGGTTAGTTCGGGGAACCCATCTGGCCTGTCAGTCACATGTAACCTATCATGAATGCGATGGGAGGAAGCAGAGAGGGAGGGGCGTTTCTTCTCGCTCTCTTCTGATCCCTCAAATCTTACCTACAGCAGCTACTGATTTAAACTAAAAACTTAAGAAATCAAGTGTTGATGTAGAGAACAGTGACCAAATGTGGGGGAGACTCACTCAGGACCAAAGCTACAGTTGTGTGAACTGGTAAATTTGGAGTGCTTCAGCGTGATCCAGGTGTGGCTGTAGTCATCGTTGCTTTCGGGGACCATGCGGACGTCCTCCACCGTATACTCTTCACTGGGCGACAGGAGCATCCTGACGTCGTCATCGCCTCCGCACGTCTTCTTGTCCAGGTTGAGCACGAAGCAGGACGTGATGTTGAACAGAACCTTTCCGTTTGCGTCGAGGCTCTCCAGCAGTAACGACCTATCTGAGCTGGCCATCGTGAATCCACCGAGTCTCACCTTGGCACCCTTCTGTGCCGAGTATTTATGCGAAGCCAAGTGGTACACGGTCTTGCACACCCCCTTCTCCTGAAACAGTGTCATCGCATCCATAAGCAGGAAATGGAGGGATCTGAAGGGGAAGCTTTGATTCCTGCCCATTGTTTTCACAGCCTGGTTGAACATGTCCCTGAATTCTTCCCCTCCCCATGCATAGGCCAGCAGGGCCTGGGCGTGCTCCTTCAGGCCTCCTGGCACCACTAGAGGACAATCCTTTTTGGCTGTCCAGGCCTTCTTGAACTCTGGGCTAGCGGCCAGCTCATCCCTCAGCAGGCCAGATTCGACCACCTCCTTCAGGGCTGCATCGCGGCATCCCTCGTACCGGTCGTCCACTGAATCCGGGGCCATGTCCAGTTCTACTGCGCAGTTCACCTGTCATGAATAAACATGTTTGGCTTTCATTACATTGCACACACTTGAAGAGACAATCAGATACCAGAGTGCTTTTTATTGCCATGGTAAGCTTTCAACATACAAGGAATGTCTCGTGGTATGTCGGTGCCTTCAAGAAATACAAAAGACACCAAAATACTATATGAATGTACAGATAAAATGCATATATATATATATGCATATATATATATATATATATATATATATATATATATATATATATATATATATATATATATATATATATATATATATTAAACTACGAGTGGTTTACAGATGAGTTCATGTGTCATTGCAATGTTTGATTTTTGACAGGAGAGGTTAAAACACGTACTGTGCCATGAAGAGCGGCAACAACAACAATAAAGGCCAGGAGCGTTTCTCTGTTAAACCACATGGTCCCAGGCGGTCTGTCTCGTTCTACAACATACAGGAAAGAAAAAAAGATCGTCTCAGGCGCTGAAGGATGAAGAACAATGTGATTATTAAGAGTACCTATTGTCGAGAAACAGGGTACCCATCTCAATCTGTTACGCCTACAAAGTTTCCCTTGCTTGACAGAATGTGCCTGCCGACCAGGGGATACTACCCTTCATTTTACCACAAATCCCTTCAGCACAACAACAACATGCTATGATAGAAAGATGAAGGAAAATGCAGACAAACCGGGGCACATACCTTTTGCGCTAATGCCTCTCTCACGATGTGGTGGATCAAAAGATGAGGGGAAAAGCAGACAACTGGATTGGAGACATGGACAGGATATTTTATACCAAAATTCCTTCTTGAGAAGGTCCATGATCAACCGGTAGTGCCTGGTTGTAATATTAAGACATAATATTAATTAATTAATATTAATATTATGGTTGTTTTAAAGTTGACCCAGCTTTCTGGACATCCTGCTCCTCTCTCTGGGACTGAGGTGGTTGGATTTGTTTTTTTCATATACCCTCTTACGCATTTGTTGTATATTCATATGTCCTGGCAATTAAAATAGTACAAAGCATCGTGTAGCAACTTACCCTAGCTATCTTTGTTGTATACCAGCAATGGGTTAACCTAGCAATTATGGAGTGTTTAGAAACTTGTTCTATTGACATCCTTGCTGTACTGACAGTGATATATTGTTGTTTCACTTTCTACTGACAAATGTACTTATTGCAAGTCACTTTGGACAAAGTGTGTTAAATGCCTGAAATGTAAGATGTAAAATGACCTTCACACTGGCGTAGTAAAGGTCATGTTGGTGCTTTGTTGGTTCTCCGTCCTGCAGGGCTACTGGCCGCAGCTAAGACGTTGTCACACAGATGTAGCAGGTAGGAAACCCTGGCAACGGAGAAATTGATTGAGATGCACACCCTCATCACTGGCCACCTTGGGTTGGCCTAGGCATGAAGCCAAGCAACCTAGCTCCACTGCTTCCTAAACAATGATATGTAAACTGTGCCCTCGGATTCATAATCCGTCAAATAATATACACATATATATCATGAGAGGCTACATGGCTCTCAACGGGACAGCTCAAGAAGTGCCAGGACACAAAGTTTAAGTGTAAACAAGGATTTAATAATGTTCTTGGGAATTAACAGAAATGGTGGTTTCAAATTCAAAAGGTGTAAATAAGGTTAAGGTTGATCTTTAATGGTCAAAACGTAAACAATGTATCTTCAGCCCTTTTAACGGTGAAATCATACTTCAGGTTCCCTCAGGTAAGTATCTTCTTCATAAACAAACTTCACTCTTACGATCAACCTAGTCAAACAATGTTCCATCACCAAGCTGTTGTTCTCACCCCTGTGCGGCAGCGCTGCAATCTGTGGCCAATCCACCGGTAAGTATTTTAGTCTTCACGTAGGTATTCCAACCGGTAACGTCCCCCCCAGGAAACAACTCTTGGTCTGGCTGGTCCTCCGCAGAGCGCACAACATGGAGCCTGTCTCCCAAACCTCACACTCACTGTGTCTCTCTAACCCTCAAAAGACCTTCAGTCCATCAGACACTAATCAGTCTCAGGTGTGTTGGTGTGTTGAGGTGTGGAGTTCAGAACTCCACCAGCAGATGGAGCCATAGCAGTTTGTGGTTGGAGCCATCTCAGGGGGATGTAGCTCCCCTCCAGGACACAGCCTCTCGTGACATCACAATATACTGTATATGTAATAAGTTAAAGACACACTGTGTAATTTTTTCCCCCATCTAGTGGTCAAATTGTATTTTGCATTCAAACTAATTTATGCTCTCTAGCGCCTCACGTTTTCGAACTATGGTAAGCGGTATTAGTCAAGATTCAAGAAGCTATGACAACATGATAACAACATGTCTTCAAACACCACTTCATCAAGTTTTGTTTCGGATGATGAGGTACGTTCAGTGCTCGAAGTGGAAAAAAATAAGTGCCGGTACTCCCTTTTTTACCTATAAGCGACATATAACACATATAACCACCCCGGACCTACGACCCGACGGGGGGAGGGGGGGGGCGATCGTAACCCACCACGGACCCAACGACCGCTTCGAGCACTGGGTACGTTCAAACTTCAAACTGCATTGAATCATTCGTGTGAGCATGTATGAGTAATTACTCCTCGAGCAAGATAGTGAATTATGTTCTCATGTTTATATCGTTTTTTAAGTGACAAGTGCGTCTCGCTAAGCTCCTTCTCTGTTCCACAGTCACGCTGGCTCTGAGTGAAAACGCGTTTAGCCTTACCTGTACCACGTAGTGCTTTTTGTCCCTCTCGGCAGTTCATAGACCGGAAGGACATGGAAGCCTCCATAGAGCCTTGCCGTCCTATGTAAATTCTGATAAGTGATTCTTCGCTCAGGAGGATGAGATTAGGGGATGGCGAGATGATGCCTCATGAAACGTCGAAGCCTCTCAGCTGGATGAACCACCAAAATGGTTCGACCCCAAAGCCTCAAATAAACACGCTAGCGACACCTGGTGGCGAATGCAATTATGATGAAAGAAAAACATTTCTCCAGTCAACCCAACCCAAAATGGGACGTTTGCTTCGTGTGCTGATCCAACATCATTTGAGACTTAAAGTCATTTTTGTGATACATGTGTGTGAGTGTGTCGTTCAAAAATCTCTCCAGAGCTCATGAGAAAGTCAATTATTTGGAGGATTTGAACTAGTCATCCCCAGGCAAAAGAGAATGTCTTATCAACTACTTTACTAATTAATACTACTACTACTAGTGATTGATAGATTAAAGTAGTATCACACTGCATCATGACTGATAATGAACGTGATTATTTGCCATTAAAGTGATCTTGGAACTGGGTACTGTATTTTTTGTTGGTAAATTATGTGTTTTAGGCAGCAGGACAGTGAAAGTGCTTTTGTTAACATTTGGGAACATGATAGTGGAATAGTGGGGATAGTGGATAGTGGAAAGGGCAATGTAGTTGAGATGTGGGGCAGTGCTTTGTGTTACATTGGAGGTGGGGGGCTAATTATTTTTATTCAAGAACAAAATTTGCTCCAAAACAGGCGAAAACCTTCTCTTCTTAGCATGATCCTTGATGAATATTGCTAGCCTAGAACTCTAGACACCCCCTAGCGGCAGCAAATTTATTTGGCAGCTAGTGTAGGTCTAGCACAGCTCCGTCGGCTTTTTGGTGCTGGAAACACCAAGTGTGTCTTGTATGTCTGACCAATCACAGCGTGAGGGGCGGAGTCGAAAGCGGGCTACCATGACGACAGAGTTGCGACGGTTCCGTGTTAGAGGTAAACAATGGCTGCTGCTGCTGGCGAACGGTTGTCTTTCCACTCGGCTTTGGCCGCGACTCTTCAAGACTTGAAGTTAACATTTTATTTGAGAAAAGAACAAAGAACGGCACTGAAGTCTTTCCTCGAAAATAAATATTTATTCTGAGTTTTGATTAATTACGTAGTCAGAGCCGTCGCTCTGACTACGTCACCTTCTTCGTTGCTCTGATTGGTTGTAGCGCTATCCTATTGCGTGCAGAGGGAACTTGAAAGACAACCGTTTATCCCGCCCACACTGCCAATGGAGCTGAGCCAGACCTTACATCTTTCTGATGTGGGTCTGGCTTGCCAGGCTAGGATATTGCTGCACTCAGGCCCGTTTCTAGGCATATGCGGACTATGCGGCTGCATAGGGCCCCGCCGCCACTGGCCCCCCCCCGCCATGATAACATAGGGGCCCCCAAAATTATATCTCGCATAGGGCCCCCCAAACAGCTAGAAACGGGCCTGGCTGCACTTATTATGTCTTAATACCGGAATCACTGATCAAACTGTCTCCAACTACTGACAAAACCCCACAAATTTGTATTCCGTGTACGAGACATCTTTATAGTCAAAAGGTCCCGCCAATAGTGAACAACACACCATCGCGGAACAGTAGCCCGAGGCGAGGCCCTCGCGCGTCACACGCAACGTCATTTCGCCAAGGTGAACCAGAGCTCGACACGGAGCTTCGCTGGGGGAGGAGCCGACGTACTCGACACACGCCTCGATGCCTCGACGCAAACCATAACATCACTAGATGAGATTGTTGACAGAGATCATTTTACACCAATGGGGACTTATTTATGAATGAAGACGTTGATTTGAGTTAATAAATTACTAAAAAAAACTACACAGTGTCCCTTTAAGACCGCAATAAACTTACTGTACTATGACACAGTAAAATATACCATGTGAGTTCTGAGACCAACAAAACAGAGAAGTGCAGCGTTCTCACATTATAAAGGTAAAAATGATTTATTTTTATTTATAACACTTCAGTAAAATAAAAGTGAGACAAGATAAAACCGACATGTCAGAGAACTTAGGGGCAAGTGTGTGTGTGTGTGTGTGTGTTGTGTGAACGGGGGTTGAGCCCTCCAAAAAGGAAAAGGCCTTCATGAATCAAAATGTTTTGAGGCCTGTTTTAAAGGAGTTCAGAGTCGTGGTGCTCTCAGGTGGTCCTGGGGGTGCGGAGGAACAGCCAATTGATCTAACCCAAACCCTAACCCCATTCATTCACTTCCAACTGACAGCTTCTCTATAGGCTCCTCTTCTAACTCTGAGCCTGTGAGCCTGTGATCAAACACAATCGATGATGTCACAATACACTCAACCAATCATAGTCTCCCTTGCATCCTTACACAGAAAGTTAATTATAGAAAGATATTTTAGGAGAAGGACTCACGGTACAAAATAAAGTTGCCTTGCCTAGTGGTTGAGGACCTGTTCTCATTATAAACGTAGGAAAAAAGAGATTGTTGCTTTTGGTCTGTTCTCATTAAATAAAGCCAGAGACATCCCATAATAAACACAGCCATGGTTCCATCTGCAGACCAGTGAGATCTGGGGGGTGTCTCTGACTCCTGGGTTTAATAGCCCTCCATCGTTCCCCCACCCAGACCGGAAGTGATTATAATCAACTGTTTCCTGTCTGCAGGCTTTGTTAAAAAGCTCCATATATTCTATTAAAAGGGAAATGAGCTAATAATGTTAAAACAATGTGAATATGTTCCCCGAAACATCAGGGAAAGTCTTTTCAGCATCTTAACAAATAAAAGTTGCATGATTTGGATATTTATCAAATCAAATCAAACTTTATTTTTATAGTGCCCTTTCGTACAAAATTTGCAATACAAGGTGCTTAACAATACAATGAAAATACAACAAAATACAACAATGCAATGAAAATATAACAATACAATGAGAATGCAACAATGAGTGTTTTCAGAGTGAAAATACATGATAATATAAGGAAAAGATAGTCTTAGAAATAAGAGACATGGTGTAAACAGAGATATCAGTGTATAATACAGTAGAAAAGCGTGGATGTTATTTTATTTTAATTTTTTTATTTTTTTTATGATAATAAAAATGGATTAAGGGGAAGCTGAGCTAAATAGGTATGTCTTAAGGTTTCTGTTAAAGGTGTTCACAGATTGTGATGACCTCAGCTCCTGTGGCAGGCGGGACCGTGGACACTAAAAGCCGCCTCCCGGTCGGTCTCTGTCCTCACCCAGGGAACAACTAGGAGGCCAGTGCCAGAGGACCTGAGTGGTCTAGAGGGAGCATACATCAGAAGCATGTCTGGCAAGTATTCGGGCGCTAATCCATTGAGTGTTTTGAACATGTACCTGTTTTTTACTCTTGTATTATGTTATTATGTAAAGTGTCTTTGACTATTAATAGTACAGTTAATGGTACAGTTTTCTATGTATATTATCTCTATGCAAACTCTGTTCGGGGCTCTCACTCTCTGACAGGCATTAGATGCACGTCGTATTGTGAGACCCATCAGCGCTGATTATTTTCTTTTTTCATTCTAACTCAAGATTAAACCAACTTATATTGACGAGATGAGCCACTTATCACAAAAAAAGGATCTTATATTTTAGGGTTTAAGTTTTAGGTTTTAAGGTGAACACATCGCAATGCGAACCTCAGAATGGCGCTAGTGACAGGTGACCCATAATGTACGCTACAACATCCACGATCATGAACTCCGATAAACTAAACGATGTAACCGCAATACATTTGAAGTGTCTCAGACTTTGCAACACGATAGGGGGGGGGGGGTCCCTGTTGTAACTACAAGCATGTGCTTTCTAGGGTACCATCCATGGATGGGGACTCTCCATGGGTGGGTACCGTCATGGGAGGTAGGGTTCTGCGGGGAGTGGGGGAAAACGCACAATTACATTCGTCTGAGTTCGTCTCTAGGTATGGGTTGGCCATCAACCAAGCATACACCCAAAATAGAAAGACTGCACCTGGAGGAAGCATTGCTGTTCTTTGCAGCTTTGCAGATTAGATTACTCTGATACTTCCTACACTCTTCAAAACAAAGACCACCCTACAGTCAGTCAGACCTGAAAATTGATGCGGAGATGTATATTTGTGGGTTATCCTTGAATTTCCTCATAGGGGGGGATAAGCACCTCTCTCTCGGCTGTGCCAAGGCTCGAATAACGCCTCAGGTAAGCTCCATAAACAGGTTTGGTAATTTGATAGCAGGTCTGCCTACACAACCTGAAAGGTCTGTGTCCGTAAGGAGCTGAGGCAAACACCACCAAACCGAATTTAATGTCATTCACTTGGCTCCCTCAAATGCAACGTGAGACTCTTCGATAAGTAGTGTGACATTGTTGGTTTCTCTTCAGGATTTTGTATGGCAGAAAGTCAGCCAGAAATGTAAAGACATGGTATTTGAAGGGAGCTCCATAATGGTGCTCCCACCGGTCCGGACAGCATAATTGAAGTCTTCATAAACATCGTCAGATGTATAAGCACAGATTGCCTTCAAGTGATTTTTGGTGAGAGCCTCATCTCCTATGGCTTTAGGTCTGTTTGCACATTGTGCTGCATTTTGCCAGGCAGTTTTAAATTTTCCCACAAGCTCTTTTTTGAAATATTCTTTGTTGACTCTCTCCTCCCATTTCCTTGGTGCAGCCAGAGTACATGTCATCAACAGCATCAGGAACCATGTTGAGTGGGATGGTCTAGTGGGCAGAAGAAGAGAGAACAGGGTTACACAACAAAGGTTTTATGATGTACTGTATTCAAACCATCCAACTCCTAGACAATTACACTTATATAAACTGCAACAGCTACTACACTGTGAAGGAAACGTAATGCAGTCTGAATGATGTTTTCTGTCAACATGATGAGAAAATGTTGATACTGAATGGGTTAATAAAATGTTCGCTTGATAACATGTTTTATTGTTTTGATCTTCAGTCTAATATCTGCTGGTAGAAACTACAGCATTATGAAAGTTTTCTGGTTGTGTTTAGACTCTGGCAACACTTGGTTCAGGTCAGAGAAAGATATTGTCTCTGGTTAATACAGAAAAAAGTGTTCTTATTTAACTGAAACCAGCATCTTTCACTACCCTGAACCAAACTGAAACACACACTCGCTCTCTGCTGCGCAACATCCACCCCGACTCTGACCTCTGACCTACACACATGTAGCTTCATGCATTCAAAAAACGTTTCCTCTTAACCAGCGGTGCAGTGGGAGATAAAAGGTGGGATAAATACAACTTTACCTCAGCTACTCTATTACAGCTCTGTAGGGCCTTATGGATGGATAGACCAATCAGTCTCTTTCTTAAAAACAAATCTTGATTCACACACGGTCTATATTTACAGATCAATGTTTTGAATATAGCAAAATAAGAAAAACTGACTTATGGGGGAATTCATTGTTTAAACTCGATTAAAAATCTGCATTTTGTGTTTCAATTATAACGAAAACACTTTTCCTGTGTTTACAACAATTACTGAGGTCACCAGCTGTTAATAGCTACCGGAAACAATAAAGTAAATTGTATAAAGGGTAATTTCCTGGAGGGACAGGGTCACAACCACCAGTGTCACTCGCTGGTACTGAGCCAAGAATCAACGTGACTCCATGGAGTAAACAGAAAGTAAGATGTGGAAAAAAAATCCATGTATAAATGTCCCTCCACTGTTTAATTTGATCTTTTTTTTCCAGACTGTGGTACTCACTTGCCAGCAACCCTGCAGACAGCATCCAGCAAGGGAGAAGAAATACTGGAGCAAAACATCAGCAGGTAAGCCTTCATCTCCTGCAGTCAGGAAAACCAGCATTACATTATTATAAACAGTTGACCAGTTAGTTACCTAAAACAGTTGACCAGTTACTTACTAAACGTTGACCAGTTAGTTACTAAACAGTTGACCAGTTACTTACTAAACAGTTGACCAGTTACTTACTTACTAAACAGTTGACCAGTTAGTTACTAAACAGTCATGAGATGCTCTCTGGAAGGAACATACGATTTTAGGAGGTAGAAGCTGGAAAAGTAATTAATGAGTGAATTGCCGATTCGTAACGTTTGAATCGATTTTCTGACCGATGCATGTTACATGTGGATCGGTTGAGGTCCCGCCAACCGATGCACTTGCATCGAAAACATTCAAATCGGGGACCGATATATTTCTTAAAATCAACAGCACTGTACTTACTTAGTAAAGGATGTGGAAGAGGTTTTGCCCAGGGACAGAATCAGTGTCTTGGTCAGTGTCAGGGCGTTAGTTGAAACATATATATATACAGTTGGGCGTTACGACCGCAAGATACTTACTTCCTCTGTACACCATCACTATGACAACAACAAAACAGAGAAGTGCAGCTCACATTATAAAGGTGCCAGACGTGGAGTTAGAGCAGAGATGTGAAGCTGTCGGTGATGAACGTGTGGTCTGTGGTCGGTTTATGGTGGCAACAACTGCAAACTGTCTCAGCAGATGACCTTAATAATCAATTAGTAGACTGCATCATGAGTGATTTATATTTAAGTTTTTGATTTTATCCAGTGCAACTTCCAATTACTACTGTGACATCACAAGAGGTATGGACATTGATGATGTGTACTATCCTGCAACCTGGCTCTATCTGCTGGACAGGTAAAGACCTGCAGTGTAGGCTCAGGTCATTTCATCCTGCACAGCTACTGCTGACAAGCATTAATAATGGTAATAATTATTCATTGTATTTATTACACACTTCATTAAAATAATAGTGAGACAACATAAAACCGGCACGTCAGAGAACTTAGGGGCAGGGGTGTGTGACTGTCCAAAAAGGAAAAGGCCTTCCTGAATCAAAATGTTTTGAGGCCTGTTTTAAAGGAGTTCAGAGTTGGTGGTGCTCTCAGGTGGTCAGGAAGGGCTTTTCAAAGGTGAGCGTAGCTGAGCTAAGGCCTGATCCCCCATAGTGTGGAGCTTGGTCCTGGGGGTGCAGAGGAACAGCCAGTCATTTGATCCGAGGTCAGGGTCGCGGGAAGGTGTTTTGAGTTGGGGGTGCTGAAACTGTATATTAAAAAAATATATCCATTTAGCAGCGGAGGCGCAATAACACGACTGCAGAGCGGTCCACTCCACTGAACTCAGATGAATGGTCGTCCACTCCCCTCCACTAGAGCAGTGGTTCCCAACCTGGGGGTCCCACCCGCACTAGGAGACACCAAAGCTTCACGGGGGGGGGGGGGGGGGGGGGGGGGGGGGTTCACCAAGCCCTCTGATTTTAAGGGAGAAAAAAAAGAATATATATATAAACTTTTTTTTAAAATCTCTCGCGCGTACAGCGGCGTGCGTAGACGTAAACACCAGCAGTATGCACAGAGCTAAGCCGGCTACATGACCTGGTCCCCAAACAAAGAGATGATGGAAACATGACCAAGTGGCAGGGAGAAGAGGATGGTGACCTTCATAGATAGCAGTGAGAAATTGGGAAATGAAAGTATGACACCCAGGCGTTTTTCCTCAAAAAGAGGACCTTGGGGAAGAGACCATCGGGGGTATTGCACAAAACCTAGAATAAAGAAATCCAGGATAATTGAGCAAGCGCGGCTTGACCTAGTCTGAGTAAATACCATACTTCCAAGAAACGCTTCCAAACCAACATCTACCTGTGTCCTGTCTCGGAGGGCCCCAGCATATGTGATCCGAGGAGGCGTGTGGTAGAGTCCCACTGCTACACTGGCATCCACCAGATGGGCACTTCTACCGACCCGGAAGGGAACACGGAAGGGCCTTGCCCAAACCCGTCCTGGGGCCTCCGACACAGGGACACAGGTAGATGTTGTTGCTGGTAGAATGGGTTAGTGGCTGGTTCCAGCAGGGCTCTCTCTGAGAGGGGTGTGGTGATAGCTGGTTTTAGTCTGGGTGCCACAGGGTGTGCAGCCCCACCCCGCCCCCAGATTCTAATTCAGTCTGACTCGGGTCAGAGTGAGGCTGTCAACCAGCTACCAACCACACATTCCACATACACACTCCACATATCAGTATTGCAATAATTTCCCGAAAACTCCCCAAGCAACAGGAAAATGATGCAAAGTGTTTTAACATACTTTTATAAAAATAAAATAAAAAACAGAACCTCCCTCATGTTGTGGGCCCTGTTTGGACCACAAGATCCCTCTTTTTTTAGGAAAAACGCCCTGGGTGGCAAACTTTCATTTCCCAATTTCTCACTGCTATCTGAGAAGGTCACCATCCTCTTCTCCCTGCCGCTTGGTCATGTTTCCATCAGCTCTTTGTTTTGGTACCAGGTCATGTAGCCGGCTTAGCTCTGTGAAAACTGCTGGTGTTTCATTAGCCCCCGGTCCTTCCCCCAAAACTCTCCCGGGGATTTTTTGCCAGAGGGCCAAATCCAAGATGGCCGCTGGGCCATCTTGAAAACTTTTGAACCAGAGCACCTAGAATCATGTATGAAGACACTTTTTTGTGTAAGTCGACCATGAGGATTCCAGTTTCTGACATCAGTTTGACGTTATGACATTATTTTGACCCAGAAATCCAAGATGGCTTAAGGCCTAACCCTAACCCTTGCTTGGTCAGTCATGGTGATGAGGATGCTCATGAGTCAGCTGGTAAAGGGGAAGGCTCATGCCCAACCTGTCTGATGAGATGACGGGAGAACGTGAGATTCTGAAGATACGAGTCTCCTCCCAAGAATCTGCGCTGCTGCTCCATACGGCACTGGAGGATGATGCTGACCTCGAGAGCCTCCTCACCAACTTATTCACCCAGGTGGAGGCCAGTGACATGGCGGACCTACTGGAGGGACTTCCCTGTCCAGATGTGCTCACTGCAGAATGTGCACGCAGTCCCATATCTGCAACTGGGCACGAGTATGTCAGCTCTCTGCACACATGCTCGCCATGGATGGTAGCGCTACGACAAAAGATATGGAAGGTGGCTGCCTGACTTCTGGGCAATGCTGACAGCTCTCACTGCCTCACAAGTCACCCTTCTCTTCGTACTGACTTCACTGAGTCCATCACAGGCAACCCCCTACTCCAAACATGGCCTGGGACATGTGAAAATGAAGTCTGGCTGGCTCTCCATCCTCCAGAATGAGAAGCAGCTGCTGGTGCACTCCAGAATTGTGAACAATCCGGGCGGCTCACAACGCCCTGGCCAATCGAAAAGAAGCCAAGAGGAAGCACATGGAATGTGGCCCGAAACGGATGCGAGAAAATGAGCAGTGCGTGCAGAACCTGGTTGCATGCATGCATGAGTTCGACTCCTTCCCGTCCGACCCGGCCACACCCACCCCCGCACCCTACAGTCAGCCATGCCTGCCTCTTATGAACTCATTGTGGACTTCAACTCAGCACATGCTGCAGGAGAGGAGAAGTTGACCAGCTTCTTGCGAGACCAGGTGTTCAGTAAGAATACCTCCCTCCATGCACGCGTCCCTCTGAGCAAACGCTTGACGTTTGCCAAGGGGCCGTGCACGGAGAAGCCCGGGAGGAACTCAAGGCAAGAGCTGCTGAGATGGAGTGGAGCGCTCTCAAGGCAGTGATCAACCTGGTTGAGGTCAGTCAACTTGTGAACCTCCCCGAGTTGCTGGAACATCGTGTTGTTGAGGAGTGTGTGGCCTTATTCAACTCCAATGGCACATACAGGAAGACGCAGAAAAGTAAGCTCATCCAGAAGCTCTCTCTCCAATCTGTAGATCTGCAAGAACCCTACATCGCTCTCGTCGACATGGGCATGATCTGGAGGATGGCAACTCCATCAGCAGAAGATCGGCAGACGCAAGATGGCACCCCATACAAGTGGCCGGACTACGTCCACAAGGTGTCATCCATCATCCTTGCCCGCCATGGTGATGCTGACGGTATCATCTGTGTGAACGACCCCTATGACGCAGCACTTGACCTTGAGGAGGTGGTAGAGGAGCTCTTCAGGTTCACACGACATGTGATCTATGGCGACAAGAGGAGTAGCACCATGGCTGAGGCCCGTGCCGCGAAGTGGAAGAGTGAAGAACAAATCATTCATCCGTCTCCCTCCAGATCTAGATAGCCTCCGCCAACACTGCCTCCGCGCCAACTACTTGCCGTATCTAGTGCGCCACCCCTCCCTGAAGTGCCACCCCTCGCCACTCGGACATGGCTGGGAGCTGGTGGGTGGTCGCTGTCGCCCTGTCCGCCTAACACGACCTGCTCTCCTGACGCATCTACCTGCACCAGGGCCAGCTGAAGAGAGCAAGGAAGATAAGAGAGGAGGATGATGAGGAGGGAGGATTCATCGGAATCTGATGATTCAGAATCTAGTGAGGCAGAATGCTCTGATTCGGACTGATCATATGACATGTTTTAAGTGGTTCCATTATTGCAAGAGATTCTTATGGAGGTAGTTTGTTTGAAGTACAGCAGTATCAAGGTAAAATGGGTTTTGACATAGATCTTTTTAGTGACCATAATTATGAAATGACCCCCAAAACATAAATTGACATTACTAAACTATACATGTTTGGTAGGCATTGAGTCTTAATTATAATAGCTATAGTTTACCTATTGTTCTTCTGCCTTCCCTTACATAGCCTACTGTAAAATGGCCCCAAAAAACACCACAAACCACCACATCATACCTTCCCGTTCAAAAGTTACATTTTCACTCTACTGGATGGCGGCCACCTTGGATTTCTGGGTCAAACTGATGTCAGAATTGGAATCCTCGTGGTCGACTTACACGAAAAAGTGTCTTCATACATGATTCTAGATTGCTCTGGTTCAAAAAGTTAATTTTTCAAAGATGGGCGCCAGCGGCCATCTTGGAATTTGGCCCCTGTGGCAAAAAAATCCCGGGATTATTTTGGGAGGGACCTGGGGGCTAATTTTTTTATAAAAAGGTCCATAGAAGTCAAAATCAATCATCAAAACATCTTAGCCAGAGAATGGTCACGGAATTGAGGTTCTGGACCCAACTAATAGGCCTATATATATATTACTATTACTTTTTTTCTCCCTTAAAATCAAGAGTGCTTCGCGACCCCCCGCTCTGGCGCCCCCTAGTGCGGGTCGGGACCCCTAGCTTGGGAACCACTGCTCTAGTGGGGAGCGGAGGTGACCAGGCATATGTCTTATGCCTGGTCATGAGACATGAAGGTCACATGACCTCATATGTCTTACTTCAATCTTTGTATCTGAAATTATGAATTTTGATTTGTTTGCAAACACATTCAACACACAAACACAGGCAGAACACATTTTTTCTTACATTTATTTTACAAACTCACAATTTAAAGATTCATATTTCATACCATATTTGACTATATTAGTCTGTCTTTATGATCCTGAAAGTGCATATGCACATGCAACCAAACAGTTTATCGACGACTACATTGAAACATCTTTAATGCAAGACCTTTTTTACCGACACATGACACCCCCCTATCTATCTGGACCCCTGAATCCTTGCCAGCGTAATCTCCAGCCACACCGCCAGGCCCTTAAGTGCTGAGCTAAACAATGACTCAGGAAAACAGGGGGTCAGGGGTCGGTCGGCTTATAGCATGTATGGCAGTCCGTGCGCCATCTTCTCCTCCCCTGGGAAAGTGTGTTTGAGGACTAGTTGAACAGACCCAAGACAGCAGCCATCAGGTAAACCGCCCACATGCAGGGCCAGAACTTGGGTGGAGGAACCTTTGACCCCATGTCCCTGTTCCTAAGGGAAAAAGGGAGCAATACAACTGTTAAAAATATAAACATTATTTAGGGACTTAATCATAGTATTGATTTAAAATCTAGCGAAATAAATCGTAGTATTGATTTATACTCTAGAGAAATAAAACATTGAAATCAAGTGTAGTACTTGATTGATTTAAACTCTAGGGAAATTAAAGATGCTAGGTATGATTTAAGAGCTCTAATTTGATGTCATTTGTCAGAAAGGCCAACCCCATCCGTCAGTGAATATGTTCTGGTTGACTGCGCCTGCCTCTGTCTGAGACCATTAAGAGTCTGACCAATCAGGGCATCTCTTGGTTAGTTCGGGGAACCCATCTGGCCTGTCAGTCACATGTAACCTATCATGAATGCGATGGGAGGAAGCAGAGAGGGAGGGGCGTTTCTTCTCGCTCTCTTCTGATCCCTCAAATCTTACCTACAGCAGCTACTGATTTAAACTAAAAACTTAAGAAATCAAGTGTTGATGTAGAGAACAGTGACCAAATGTGGGGGAGACTCACTCAGGACCAAAGCTACAGTTGTGTGAACTGGTAAATTTGGAGTGCTTCAGCGTGATCCAGGTGTGGCTGTAGTCATCGTTGCTTTCGGGGACCATGCGGACGTCCTCCACCGTATACTCTTCACTGGGCGACAGGAGCATCCTGACGTCGTCATCGCCTCCGCACGTCTTCTTGTCCAGGTTGAGCACGAAGCAGGACGTGATGTTGAACAGAAACCTTTCCGTTTGCGTCGAGGCTCTCCAGCAGTAACGACCCTATCTGAGCTGGCCATCGTGAATCCACCGAGTCTCACCTTGGCACCCTTCTGTGCCGAGTATTTATGCGAAGCCAAGTGGTACACGGTCTTGCACACCCCCTTCTCCTGAAACAGTGTCATCGCATCCATAAGCAGGAAATGGAGGGATCTGAAGGGGAAGCTTTGATTCCTGCCCATTGTTTTCACAGCCTGGTTGAACATGTCCCTGAATTCTTCCCCTCCCCATGCATAGGCCAGCAGGGCCTGGGCGTGCTCCTTCAGGCCTCCTGGCACCACTAGAGGACAATCCTTTTTGGCTGTCCAGGCCTTCTTGAACTCTGGGCTAGCGGCCAGCTCATCCCTCAGCAGGCCAGATTCGACCACCTCCTTCAGGGCTGCATCGCGGCATCCCTCGTACCGGTCGTCCACTGAATCCGGGGCCATGTCCAGTTCTACTGCGCAGTTCACCTGTCATGAATAAACATGTTTGGCTTTCATTACATTGCACACACTTGAAGAGACAATCAGATACCAGAGTGCTTTTTATTGCCATGGTAAGCTTTCAACATACAAGGAATGTCTCGTGGTATGTCGGTGCCTTCAAGAAATACAAAAGACACCAAAATACTATATGAATGTACAGATAAATGCATATAATATATATGCATAATATATATATAGTATATATATATATATATATATATATATATATATATATATATATATATATTTATTATTAAACTACGAGTGGTTTACAGATGAGTTCATGTGTCATTGCAATGTTTGATTTTTGACAGGAGAGGGTTAAAACACGTACTGTGCCATGAAGAGCGGCAACAACAACAATAAAGGCCAGGAGCGTTTCTCTGTTTAAACCACATGGTCCCAGGCGGTCTGTCTCGTTCTACAACATACAGGAAAGAAAAAAAGATCGTCCTCAGGCGCTGAAGGATGAAGAACAATGTGATTATTAAGAGTACCTATTGTCGAGAAACAGGGTACCCCATCTCAATCTGTTACGCCTACAAAGTTTCCCTTGCTTGACAGAATGTGCCTGCCGACCAGGGGATACTACCCTTCATTTTACCACAAATCCCTTCAGCACAACAACAACATGCTATGATAGAAAGATGAAGGAAAATGCAGACAAACCGGGGCACATACCTTTTGCGCTAATGCCTCTCTCACGATGTGGTGGATCAAAAGATGAGGGGAAAAAGCAGACAACTGGATTGGAGACATGGACAGGATATTTTATACCAAAATTCCTTCTTGAGAAGGTCCATGATCAACCGGTAGTGCCTGGTTGTAATATTAAGACATAATATTAATTAATTAATATTAATATTATGGTTGTTTTAAAGTTGACCCAGCTTTCTGGACATCCTGCTCCTCTCTCTGGGACTGAGGTGGTTGGATTTGTTTTTTTCATATACCCTCTTACGCATTTGTTGTATATTCATATGTCCTGGCAATTAAAATAGTACAAAGCATCGTGTAGCAACTTACCCTAGCTATCTTTGTTGTATACCAGCAATGGGTTAACCTAGCAATTATGGAGTGTTTAGAAACTTGTTCTATTGACATCCTTGCTGTACTGACAGTGATATATTGTTGTTTCACTTTCTACTGACAAATGTACTTATTGCAAGTCACTTTGGACAAAAGTGTGTTAAATGCCTGAAATGTAAGATGTAAAATGACCTTCACACTGGCGTAGTAAAGGTCATGTTGGTGCTTTGTTGGTTCTCCGTCCTGCAGGGCTACTGGCCGCAGCTAAGACGTTGTCACACAGATGTAGCAGGTAGGAAACCCTGGCAACGGAGAAATTGATTGAGATGCACACCCTCATCACTGGCCACCTTGGGTTGGCCTAGGCATGAAGCCAAGCAACCTAGCTCCACTGCTTCCTAAACAATGATATGTAAACTGTGCCCTCGGATTCATAATCCGTCAAATAATATACACATATATATCATGAGAGGCTACATGGCTCTCAACGGGACAGCTCAAGAAGTGCCAGGACACAAAGTTTAAGTGTAAACAAGGATTTAATAATGTTCTTGGGAATTAACAGAAATGGTGGTTTCAAATTCAAAAGGTGTAAATAAGGTTAAGGTTGATCTTTAATGGTCAAAACGTAAACAATGTATCTTCAGCCCTTTTAACGGTGAAATCATACTTCAGGTTCCCTCAGGTAAGTATCTTCTTCATAAACAAACTTCACTCTTACGATCAACCTAGTCAAACAATGTTCCATCACCAAGCTGTTGTTCTCACCCCTGTGCGGCAGCGCTGCAATCTGTGGCCAATCCACCGGTAAGTATTTTAGTCTTCACGTAGGTATTCCAACCGGTAACGTCCCCCCAGGAAACAACTCTTGGTCTGGCTGGTCCTCCGCAGAGCGCACAACATGGAGCCTGTCTCCCAAACCTCACACTCACTGTGTCTCTCTAACCCTCAAAAGACCTTCAGTCCATCAGACACTAATCAGTCTCAGGTGTGTTGGTGTGTTGAGGTGTGGAGTTCAGAACTCCACCAGCAGATGGAGCCATAGCAGTTTGTGGTTGGAGCCATCTCAGGGGGATGTAGCTCCCCTCCAGGACACAGCCTCTCGTGACATCACAATATACTGTATATGTAATAAGTTAAAGACACACTGTGTAATTTTTTTCCCCCATCTAGTGGTCAAATTGTATTTTGCATTCAAACTAATTTATGCTCTCTAGCGCCTCACGTTTTCGAACTATGGTAAGCGGTATTAGTCAAGATTCAAGAAGCTATGACAACATGATAACAACATGTCTTCAAACACCACTTCATCAAGTTTTGTTTCGGATGATGAGGTACGTTCAGTGCTCGAAGTGGAAAAAAATAAGTGCCGGTACTCCCCTTTTTTACCTATAAGCGACATATAACACATATAACCACCCCGGACCTACGACCGACGGGGGGAGGGGGGGGGCGATCGTAACCCACCACGGACCAACGACCGCTTCGAGCACTGGGTACGTTCAAACTTCAAACTGCATTGAATCATTCGTGTGAGCATGTATGAGTAATTACTCCTCGAGCAAGATAGTGAATTATGTTCTCATGTTTATATCGTTTTTTAAGTGACAAGTGCGTCTCGCTAAGCTCCTTCTCTGTTCCACAGTCACGCTGGCTCTGAGTGAAAACGCGTTTAGCCTTACCTGTACCACGTAGTGCTTTTTGTCCCTCTCGGCAGTTCATAGACCGGAAGGACATGGAAGCCTCCATAGAGCTTGCCCGTCCTATGTAAATTCTGATAAGTGATTCTTCGCTCAGGAGGATGAGATTAGGGATGGCGAGATGATGCCTCATGAAACGTCGAAGCCTCTCAGCTGGATGAACCACCAAAATGGTTCGACCCCAAAGCCTCAAATAAACACGCTAGCGACACCTGGTGGCGAATGCAATTATGATGAAAGAAAAACATTTCTCCAGTCAACCCAACCCAAAATGGGACGTTTGCTTCGTGTGCTGATCCAACATCATTTGAGAATTAAAGTCATTTTTGTGATACATGTGTGTGAGTGTGTCGTTCAAAAATCTCTCCAGAGCTCATGAGAAAGTCAATTATTTGGAGATTTGAACTAGTCATCCCAGGCAAAAGAGAATGTCTTATCAACTACTTTACTAATTAATACTACTACTACTAGTGATTGATAGATTAAAGTAGTATCACACTGCATCATGACTGATAATGAACGTGATTATTTGCCATTAAAGTGATCTTGGAACTGGGTACTGTATTTTTTGTTGGTAAATTATGTGTTTTAGGCAGCAGGACAGTGAAAGTGCTTTTGTTAACATTTGGGAACATGATAGTGGAATAGTGGGGATAGTGGATAGTGGAAAGGGCAATGTAGTTGAGATGTGGGGCAGTGCTTTGTGTTACATTGGAGGTGGGGGGCTAATTATTTTTATTCAAGAACAAAATTTGCTCCAAAACAGGCGAAAACCTTCTCTTCTTAGCATGATCCTTGATGAATATTGCTAGCCTAGAACTCTAGACACCCCCTAGCGGCAGCAAATTTATTTGGCAGCTAGTGTAGGTCTAGCACAGCTCCGTCGGCTTTTTGGTGCTGGAAACACCAAGTGTGTCTTGTATGTCTGACCAATCACAGCGTGAGGGGCGGAGTCGAAAGCCGGGCTACCATGACGACAGAGTTGCGACGGTTCCGTGTTAGAGGTAAACAATGGCTGCTGCTGCTGGCGAACGGTTGTCTTTCCACTCGGCTTTGGCCGCGACTCTTCAAGACTTGAAGTTAACATTTTATTTGAGAAAAGAACAAAGAACGGCACTGAAGTCTTTCCTCGAAAATAAATATTTATTCTGAGTTTTGATTAATTACGTAGTCAGAGCCGTCGCTCTGACTACGTCACCTTCTTCGTTGCTCTGATTGGTTGTAGCGCTATCCTATTGCGTGCAGAGGGAACTTGAAAGACAACCGTTTATCCCGCCCACACTGCCAATGGAGCTGAGCCAGACCTTACATCTTTCTGATGTGGGTCTGGCTTGCCAGGCTAGGATATTGCTGCACTCAGGCCCGTTTCTAGGCATATGCGGACTATGCGGCTGCATAGGGCCCCGCCGCCACTGGCCCCCCCCGCCATGATAACATAGGGGCCCCAAAATTATATCTCGCATAGGGCCCCCAAACAGCTAGAAACGGGCCTGGCTGCACTTATTATGTCTTAATACCGAATCACTGATCAAACTGTCTCCAACTACTGACAAAACCCCACAAATTTGTATTCGTGTACGAGACATCTTTATAGTCAAAAGGTCCCGCCAATAGTGAACAACACACATCGCGGAACAGTAGCCCGAGGCGAGGCCTCGCGCGTCACACGCAACGTCATTTCGCCAAGGTGAACCAGAGCTCGACACGGAGCTTCGCTGGGGGAGGAGCCGACGTACTCGACACACGCCTCGATGCCTCGACGCAAACCATAACATCACTAGATGAGATTGTTGACAGAGATCATTTTACACCAATGGGGACTTATTTATGAATGAAGACGTTGATTTGAGTTAATAAATTACTAAAAAAACTACACAGTGTCCCTTTAAGACCGCAATAAACTTACTGTACTATGACACAGTAAAATATACCATGTGAGTTCTGAGACCAACAAAACAGAGAAGTGCAGCGTTCTCACATTATAAAGGTAAAAATGATTTATTTTATTTATAACACTTCAGTAAAATAAAAGTGAGACAAGATAAAACCGACATGTCAGAGAACTTAGGGGCAAGTGTGTGTGTGTGTGTGTGTGTGTGTGAAGGGGGGTTGAGCCCTCCAAAAAGGAAAAGGCCTTCATGAATCAAAATGTTTTGAGGCCTGTTTTAAAGGAGTTCAGAGTCGTGGTGCTCTCAGGTGGTCCTGGGGGTGCGGAGGAACAGCCAATTGATCTAACCCAAACCCTAACCCCATTCATTCACTTCCAACTGACAGCTTCTCTATAGGCTCCTCTTCTAAACTCTGAGCCTGTGAGCCTGTGATCAAACACAATCGATGATGTCACAAATACACTCAACCAATCATAGTCTCCCTTGCATCCTTACACAGAAAGTTAATTATAGAAAGATATTTTAGGAGAAGGACTCACGGTACAAAATAAAGTTGCCTTGCCTAGTGGTTGAGGACCTGTTCTCATTATAAACGTAGGAAAAAAGAGATTGTTGCTTTTGGTCTGTTCTCATTAAATAAAGCCAGAGACATCCCATAATAAACACAGCCATGGTTCCATCTGCAGACCAGTGAGATCTGGGGGTGTCTCTGACTCCTGGGTTTAATAGCCCTCCATCGTTCCCCCACCCAGACCGGAAGTGATTATAATCAACTGTTTCCTGTCTGCAGGCTTTGTTAAAAAGCTCCATATATTCTATTAAAAGGGAAATGAGCTAATAATGTTAAAACAATGTGAATATGTTCCCCGAAACATCAGGGAAAGTCTTTTCAGCATCTTAACAAATAAAAGTTGCATGATTTGGATATTTATCAAATCAAATCAAACTTTATTTTTATAGTGCCTTTCGTACAAAATTTGCAATACAAGGTGCTTAACAATACAATGAAAATACAACAAAATACAACAATGCAATGAAAATATAACAATACAATGAGAATGCAACAATGAGTGTTTTCAGAGTGAAAATACATGATAATATAAGGAAAAGATAGTCTTAGAAATAAGAGACATGGTGTAACAGAGATATCAGTGTATAATACAGTAGAAAAGCGTGGATGTTATTTTATTTTTATTATTTTATTTTTTTATGATAATAAAAATGGATTAAGGGGAAGCTGAGCTAAATAGGTATGTCTTAAGGTTTCTGTTAAAGGTGTTCACAGATTGTGATGACCTCAGCTCCTGTGGCAGGCGGGACCGTGGACACTAAAAGCCGCCTCCCGGTCGGTCTCTGTCCTCACCCAGGGAACAACTAGGAGGCCAGTGCCAGAGGACCTGAGTGGTCTAGAGGGAGCATACATCAGAAGCATGTCTGGCAAGTATTCGGGCGCTAATCCATTGAGTGTTTTGAACATGTACCTGTTTTTTACTCTTGTATTATGTTATTATGTAAAGTGTCTTTGACTATTTAATAGTACAGTTAATGGTACAGTTTTCTATTGTATATTATCTCTATGCAAACTCTGTTCGGGGCTCTCACTCTCTGACAGGCATTAGATGCACGTCGTATTGTGAGACCCATCAGCGCTGATTATTTTCTTTTTTCATTTAACTCAAGATTAAACCAACTTATATTGACGAGATGAGCCACTTATCACAAAAAAAGGATCTTATATTTTAGGGTTTAAGTTTTAGGTTTTAAGGTGAACACATCGCAATGCGAACCTCAGAATGGCGCTAGTGACAGGTGACCCATAATGTACGCTACAACATCCACGATCATGAACTCCGATAAACTAAAGATGTAACCGCAATACATTTGAAGTGTCTCAGACTTTGCAAACGATAGGGGGGGGGGGGGTCCCTGTTGTAACTACAAGCATGTGCTTTCTAGGGTACCATCCATGGATGGGACTCCCATGGGTGGTACCGTCATGGGAGTAGGATTCTGCGGGGAGTGGGAAAACGGCACAATTACATTCGTCTGAGTTCGTCTCTAGGTATGGGTTGGCCATCAACCAAGCATACACCAAAAATAGAAAGACTGCACCTGGAGGAAGCATTGCTGTTCTTTGCAGCTTTGCAGTTTAGATTACTCTGATATTCTACACTCTTCAAAACAAAGACCACCCTACAGTCAGTCAGACCTGAAAATTGATGCGGAGATGTATATTTGTGGGTTATCTTGAATTTCTCATAGGGGGGGATAAGCACCTCTCTCTCGGCTGTGCCAAGGCTCGAATAACGCCTCAGGTAAGCTCCATAACAGGTTGTAATTTGATAGCAGGTCTGCCTACCAAACCATGAAAGGTCTGTGTCGTAAGAGCTGGAGGCAAACACACCAAACCGAATTATGTCATTCACTTTGCCCTCAAATGCACGTGAGACTCTTCGATAAGTAGTGTGACATTGTTGGTTTCTCTTCAGGATTTGTATGGCAGAAGTCAGCCAGAAATGTAAAGAATGGTATTTGAAGGAGCTACCATAGGTGCTCCCACCGGTCCGGACAGCATAATTGAAGTCTTCATAAACATCGTCAGATGTATAAGCACAGATTGCCTTCAAGTGATTTTTGGTGAGAGCCTCATCTCCTATGGCTTTAGGTCTGTTTGCACATTGTGCTGCATTTTGCCAGGCAGTTTTAAATTTTCCCACAAGCTCTTTTTTGAAATATTCTTTGTTGACTCTCTCCTCCATTTCCTTGGTGCAGCCAGAGTACATGTCATCAACAGCATCAGGAACCATGTTGAGTGGGATGGTCTAGTGGGCAGAAGAAGAGAGAACAGGGTTACACAACAAAGGTTTTATGATGTACTGTATTCAAACCATCCAACTCCTAGAAATTACACTTATATAAACTGCAACAGCTACTACACTGTGAAGGAAACGTAATGCAGTCTGAATGATGTTTTCTGTCAACATGATGAGAAAATGTTGATACTGAATGGGTTAATAAAATGTTCGCTGATAACATGTTTTATTGTTTTGATCTTCAGTCTAATATCTGCTGGTAGAAACTACAGCATTATGAAAGTTTTCTGGTTGTGTTTAGACTCTGGCAACACTTGGTTCAGGTCAGAGAAAGATATGGTCTCTGTTTAATACAGAAAAAAGTGTTCATATTTAACTGAAACCAGCATCTTTCACTACCCTGAACCAAACCTGAACACACACTCGCTCTCTGCTGGCAACATCCACCCCCGACCTCTGACCTCTGACCTACACACATGTAGCTTCATGCATTCAAAAAAACGTTTCCTCTTAACCAGCGGTGCAGTGGGAGATAAAAGGTGGGATAAATACAACTTTACCTCAGCTACTCTATTACAGCTCTGAGGGCCTTATGGATGGATAGACCAATCAGTCTCTTTCTTAAAAACAAATCTTGATTCACACACGGTCTATATTTACAGATCAATGTTTTGAATATAGCAAAATAAGAAAACTGACTTATGGGGAATTCATTTGTTTAAACTCGATTAAAAATCTGCATTTTGTGTTTCATTATAACGAAAACACTTTCCTGTGTTTACAACAATTACTGAGGTCACCAGCTGTTTAATAGCTTACGGAAACAATAAAGTAAATGTATAAAGGTAATTTCCTGGAGACAGGGTCACAACCACCAGTGTCACTCGCTGGTACTGAGCCAAGAATCAACGTGACTCCATGGAGTAAAACAAGAAAGTAAGATGTGGAAAAAATCCATGTATAAATGTCCCTCCACTGTTTAATTTGATCTTTTTTTTCCAGAATGTGGTACTCACTTGCCAGCAACCTGCAGACAGCATCCAGCAAGGGAGAAGAAATACTGGAGCAAACATCAGCAGGTAAGCCTTCATCTCTGCAGTCAGGAAAACAGCATTACATTATTATTAAACAGTTGACCAGTTAGTTACTAAACAGTTGACCAGTTACTTACTAAACAGTTGACCAGTTAGTTACTAAACAGTTGACCAGTTACTTACTAAACAGTTGACCAGTTACTTACTTACTAAACAGTTGACCAGTTAGTTACTAAACAGTCATGAGATGCTCTCTGGAAGGAACATACGATTTTAGGAGGTAGAAGCTGGAAAAGTAATTAATGAGTGAATTGCCGATTCGTAACGTTTGAATCGATTTTCTGACCGATGCATGTTACATGTGGATCGGTTGAGGTCCCGCCAACCGATGCACTTGCATCGAAAACATTCAAATCGGGGACCGATATATTTCTTAAAATCAACAGCACTGTACTTACTTAGTAAAGGATGTGGAAGAGGTTTTGCCCAGGGACAGAATCAGTGTCTTGGTCAGTGTCAGGGCGTTAGTTGAAACATATATATATACAGTTGGGCGTTACGACCGCAAGATACTTACTTCCTCTGTACACCATCACTATGACAACAACAAAACAGAGAAGTGCAGCTCACATTATAAAGGTGCCAGACGTGGAGTTAGAGCAGAGATGTGAAGCTGTCGGTGATGAACGTGTGGTCTGTGGTCGGTTTATGGTGGCAACAACTGCAAACTGTCTCAGCAGATGACCTTAATAATCAATTAGTAGACTGCATCATGAGTGATTTATATTTAAGTTTTTGATTTTATCCAGTGCAACTTCCAATTACTACTGTGACATCACAAGAGGTATGGACATTGATGATGTGTACTATCCTGCAACCTGGCTCTATCTGCTGGACAGGTAAAGACCTGCAGTGTAGGCTCAGGTCATTTCATCCTGCACAGCTACTGCTGACAAGCATTAATAATGGTAATAATTATTCATTGTATTTATTACACACTTCATTAAAATAATAGTGAGACAACATAAAACCGGCACGTCAGAGAACTTAGGGGCAGGGGTGTGTGACTGTCCAAAAAGGAAAAGGCCTTCCTGAATCAAAATGTTTTGAGGCCTGTTTTAAAGGAGTTCAGAGTTGGTGGTGCTCTCAGGTGGTCAGGAAGGGCTTTTCAAAGGTGAGGCGTAGCTGAGCTAAAGGCCTGATCCCCCATAGTGTGGAGCTTGGTCCTGGGGGTGCGGAGGAACAGCCAGTCATTTGATCCGAGGTCAGGGTCGCGGGAAGGTGTTTTGAGTTGGGGGTGCTGAAACTGTATATTAAAAAATATATCCATTTTGCAGCGGCGGCGCAATAACACGACTCTGCAGAGCGGTCCACTCCACTGAACTCAGACGAATGGTCGTCCACTCCCTCTCCACTAGAGCAGTGGTTCCCAACCTGGGGGTCCCAACCCGCACTAGGAGACACCAAAGCTTCACGGGGGGGGGGGGGGGGGGGGGGGGGGGGGGGTCACCAAGCCCTCTTGATTTTAAGGGAGAAAAAAAAGAATATATATATAAACTTTTTTTTTTAATCTCTCGCGCGTACAGCGGCGTGCGTAGACGTAAACACCAGCAGTATGCACAGAGCTAAGCCGGCTACATGACCTGGTCCCAAAACAAAGAGATGATGGAAACATGACCAAGTGGCAGGGAGAAGAGGATGGTGACCTTCATAGATAGCAGTGAGAAATTGGGAAATGAAAGTATGACACCCAGGGCGTTTTTCCTCAAAAAGAGGACCTTGTGGAAGAGACCAGCGGGGTATTGCACAAAACTAGAATAAAGAAATCCAGGATAATTGAGCAAGCGCGGCTTGACCTAGTCTGAGTAAATACCATCTCCAATAAACGCTTCCAAACCAACATCTACCTGTGTCCTGTCTCGGAGGGCCCCAGCAAATGTGACTGATGTGGCGTGTGGTTAGAGTCCACTGCTACACTGGCACCCCAGATGGGACTTCTCCGACCCGGAAGGGACACGGAAGGGCTGCCCAAACCCGTCTGGGGCCTCCGACACAGGACACAGGTAGATGTTGTTGCAGTAGAATGGGTTTATTGGCTGGTTCAGTGGCTCTCTCTGAGTGTGTGTGGTGATAGCTGGTTTATCCTGGGTGCCACAGGTGTGCAGCCCCACCCAGCCCAGAGTCTAATCAGTCTGACTCGGGTCAGGTGAGGCTGTAAACCAGCTACCAACCACACATTCCACATACACACTCCACAATCAGTATTGCAATAATTTCCCGAAAACTCCCCAAGCAACAGGAAAATGATGCAAAGTGTTTTTAACATACTTTTATAAAATAAAATAAAAAACAGAACCTCCCTCATGTTGTGGGCCCTGTTTGGACCACAAGATCCTCTTTTTTTAGGAAAAACGCCCTGGGTGGCAAACTTTCATTTCCCAATTTCTCACTGCTATCTGAGAAGGTCACCATCCTCTTCTCCCTGCCACTTGGTCATGCTTCCATCAGCTCTTTGTTTTGGTACCAGGTCATGTAGCCAGCTTAGCTCTGTGAAAACTGCTGGTGTTTCATTAGCCCCCAGGTCCCTCCCAAAAATCCCGGGATTTTTTGCCAGAGGGCCAAATCCAAGATGGCCGCTGGCGCCATCTTGAACTTTTGAACCAGAGCACCTAGAATCGTGTATGAAGACACTTTTTCGTGTAAGTCGACCATGAGGATTCCGATTCTGACATCAGTTTGATGTTATGACATAATTTTGACCCAGAAATCCAAGATGGCTTAGGCTAACCCTAACCCTTGCTTGAGGCTCATGTATGAGGTGCTCATGAGTCAGCTGGTAAAGGGGAGGCTCATGCCAAACCTGTCTGATGAGATGAGGGAGAACGTTGAGATTCTGAAAGATACGAGTCTCTCCCAAGAATCCTGCGCTGCTGCTCATACGGCACTGGAGGATGATGCTGACCTCAAGAGCCTCATCACCCACTTATTCACCCAGGTGGAGGGACTTCCTGTCCATGACTGGGCCACATTGAGAGGAGGCACATGGAATGTGGCCCGAAACGGATGCGAGAAAATGAGCAGTGCGTGCAGAACCTGGTCGCATGCATGAGTTCGACTCCTTCCCGTCCGACCCGGCCACACCCACCCTCCGCACCCTACAGTCAGCCATGCCTGCGTCTTATGAACTCATTGCCAACTTCAACTCAGCACATGCTGCAGGAGAGGAGAAGTTGACCAGCTTCTTGCGAGACCGGGTGTTTAGTAAGAATACCTCCCTCCATGCATGCGTCCCTCTGAGCAAACGCTTGATGTTTGCCAAGGGGCCATGCACGGAGAAGCCCGTGGAGGAACTCAAGGCGAGAGCTGCTGAGATGGAGTGGAGCGCTCTCAAGGCAGTGATCAACCTGGTTGAGGTCAGTCAACTTGTGAACCTCCCCGAGTTGCTGGAACATTGTGTTGTTGAGGATTGTGTGACCTTATTCAACTCCAACGGCACATACAGGAAGACGCAGAAGAGTAAGCTCATCCAGAAGCTCTCGTCGACATGGGCATGATCTGGAGGATGGCAACTCCATCAGCGGAAGATCGGCAGACGCAAGATGGCACCCCATACAAGTGGTCGGACTATGTCCACAAGGTGTCATCCATCATCCACCATGCCCGCCATGGTGATGCTGACTGTATCATCTGTGTGAACGACCCCTACGACGCAGCATACTCGACTAAAGATGACGAGCAAGACCGAGTCCCCAACACCTATATAAAATTGGGTGACCCCTTTCCCTCTGCCAGAGCGTTCAAAACGCTGCTGTGTAGTGTCAACAACAAGGGGCGGCTGCAAAAACTAATATGCTGCTACCTGATCGACCTTGCACAGAATGTAGATGCAGAGATTGTCTACTCTGTTGGCTCCCACTGCACCAACTTGTCAACCCAGCAACCGATGCAGAACTACAGCTTTGACCAGTCTGAGGCTGACACCATCCTCTTCTCTGCTTATGCAGCTCTGCGCGAGTCAGGCTACAGTGGCCCTGTTTTCATTGATACAGCTGATACAGATGCCTATGTCGCGGCAGTGGTCATCTCGCAGCAGCTGCCCGGAGAAAGCAGGAGACAGTCTTCTGCCGTGTCCTGGTGACTGAGGAGATGGCAGACTGTATTGTGCAGCTACACTGTATTACAGGCTGTGATGCCAACTCAGGCTTCTACAGCAAGGGTAAGTCGTTGGTGTATGACAAGGTGGCTAAGAGCCCTATGGCACGACGGCAGCTCTCGCGGGTGCAGAGATAGTCTTGACCTTGAGGAGGAGGTGGTAGAGGAGCTCTTCGAGTTCACACGACATGTGATCTATGGCGACAAGAAGAGTAGCACCATGGCTGAGGCCCGTGCCGCGAAGTGGAAGAGAATGAAGAACAAATCATTCATCCGTCTCCCTCCAGATCCAGCCTACGCCAACACTGCCTCCGCGTCAACTGGCGTATCTAATGTGCCACCCCTCCCTGAAGCGCCACCCCTCGCTACTCGGACATGGCTGGGATCTGGTGGGTGGTCGCTGTCGCCCTGTCCGCCACACGAGACCTGCTCTCCTGACGCATCTACCTGCACCAGGGCCAACTGAAGAGAGCCAGGAAGATAAGAGAGGAGGATGATGAGGAGGGAGATGATGATGTACAGAGGAGGGGGGATTCATCGGAATCTGATGATTCAGAATCTAGTGAGGCAGAATGCTGTGATTCGGACTGATCATATGACATGTTTTAAGTGGTTCCATTATTGCAAGAGATTCTTATGGAGGTAGTTTGTTTGAAGTAAAACAGTATCAAGGTAAAATGGGTTTTGACATTTAGATCTTTTCAGTGAACATAATTATGAAATGACCCCCAAAACATAAATTGCCATTACTAAACCATACATGTTTGGTAGGCATGGAGTCTTAATAGCTATAGTTTACCATTGTTATTCTCCTTCCTTTCATAGCCTACTGTAAAAATGGCCAAAACACCCAAACACCACATCTTACCTTCCTGTTCAAAAGTTACGTTTTCACTCTACTGGATGGCGGCCATCTTGGATTTCTGGGTCAAAATGATGTCATAACGTCAAAATGATGTCATAACTGGAATCCTCGTGGTCGACTTACACAAAAAAGTGTCTTCATACATGATTCTAGATGCTTTGGTTCAAAAGTTAATTTTTCAAGATGGCGCCAGCGGCCATCTTGGATTTGGCCCTGTGGCAAAAAATCCCGGGATTTTTGGGAGGGACCTGGGGGCTAATTTATAAAACTCTGCGTGAAACCCTCCCTAGAGCATTGCGTACGCCCAAACCTCAGAATGTACGCACAAAAACATTCCGATTTATAAAACCTTGCTGCGCACACCTGTACGCACTCTTCTCGTTATAAATACCAACGTGCGTCTAATTTGGCGTGCGTGCACGAGCGCTCTGCTCCTCCCAAGTCCAGCCCATAATAGTCCTTAAAAGGTCAATGCTAATTAATCACTTCATATTTATAAGTAGGAAGGAGCCTTTTCTGACCAATCATTCGACGGAAAAATGGATGCACCTTTTAAAAAGAAAGCGTGTTTTTCGGATTCGGAGATCGAAGTGTTTCTAAATGAAGTAGATCAACGCAAGTCTATTTTGTGGCTTATTTATCAAGCTCATTATTTAAGTGTTTAAGTGATACAGTTGGTCTGGCCGAGGATTGTGATTTGAAAGGGCTGTAGTGTGTTGAACATAATTTTGCTTTAATTCATATTTCATAATGGGTGCTTTTCATAAAATAAATATATAAATGAATAAATAACTCATATGTGGTGCGCAATGTGCGTTGGGTCCGCAATGAGCTCCGGGGGTTACAGCATCTTCTTCTTCTTTTGCCGTTATTGGCGGTTTGCAAACACATATAGTGCATTACCGCCGCTTCTTCCTGTGGTCGTCTCCGGAGTTCACTGTTTGAAAAACTTTGTGGGAGCTTTACTCCAGGGTGAAAGGATGCGTAGAGCTGCGCACTCTTTTCCGCAAGGTTTTTTTTAATAAATCACGACGTTGGTGGTGAAAGATGCGTACGCACATTTCATCCCTGTTTCCGCAACATTTTCGTGCGCAGAGACCTTTATAAATGAGGCCCCTGGAGGCTACATTTTTTATAAAAGGTCCATAGAAGTCAAATGAATCATCAAAACATCTTAGCCAGAGAATGGTCACGGAATTGAGGTTCTGGACCCAACTATAGGCCTATGTATTATTATTATTATTATTATTATTATTTTTCTCCCTTAAAATCAAGAGTGCTTCGCGACCCCCCTGCTCTGGCGCCCCCTAGTGCGGGTCGGGACCCCTAGCTTGGGAACCACTGCTCTAGTGGAGAGAGAGCGGAGTGACCAGGCATATGTCTTATGCCTGGTCATGAGACATATGAAGTCACCCTCATATGTCTTACATCAATCTTTGTATATGAAAATGATGATGAATTTTGATTTCTGGTAAATGCAGCTTTCTGGGGCAGGTTTTGGGTGATTTGGGAGTTTGCGAACACATTCAACACACAAACACTACCACAGACAGAACACATTTTTCTTACATTTATTTTACAAACCCACAATTTAGAGATTCATATTTCATACCATATTAGTCTGTCTATGATCCTGAAAGTGCATATAAACCAAACAGTTTATCGACGACTACATTGAAACGTTAATACAAGACCTTTTTTACTGACACATGTCCCCCCCCCCTCCCTCCTCATCTTTCTGAACCCCTGAATCCTTGCCAGCGTAATCTCCATCCACACCGCCAGGCCATCTCTCTCTCTCTCTGCACACACATCTCTCCGCAGACCAGAACAGCAGACCCATTGGCTACAGCCTGTATGGCAGTCCGTGCGCCATCTTCTCCTCCCTGGGAAAGTGTGTTTGAGGACTAGTTGAACAGACCCAAGACAGCAGCCATCAGGTAAACCGCCCACATGCAGGCCAGAACTTGGGTGGAGGAACCTTTGACCCCATGTTCCTTGTTCCTAAGGGAAAAAGGAGAGCAATACAACTGTTAAAAATATAAATAACATTATTTAGGCACTTAATCAATCATAATATTGATTTAAAATCTAGCGAAATAAATCGTAGTATTGATTTAAACTCTAGAGAAATAAAACATTGAAATCAAGTGTAGTACTTGATTGATTTAAACTCTGCCAGTCACATGTGACCTATCATGAATGCAATGGGAGGGAGCAGAGAGGGAGGGGCGTTTCTTCTCTCTCTCTTCTGCTCTCTCTCTCT